>JAODKM010000099.1:2352229-2363353 GCA_026780845.1 Petrocephalus sullivani | reverse complement strand
GGGGCGCAGGGGGGTGGGGAGAGGGGGCACCACGCTCGGGGTCCTGTGCCCCCCCCCAAACGCTTCTAGTGAGGGTCAGACCTCCACGGACTGGATCTGGTTCATCTGGGCACGCATGGTCTGGACGCTGTTGAGGATCTTCTTCTGGTGTCCGGCTAGCGTCACTCCCAGCCTGATGATGTCACTGCAGAAAGAAAGCATGAAGACGGTCAGACGTCACGGCACTCCGCCATGAACTGTCAAGTCAGAACTCATTGCTCTCTCAAATGAATCTTCCAACCTACTCCATAACAGTTAAAGTGGGGCTTAACCGTTAAAATGGGTTAAAGTGCCCTGGTCCACATCTCCAGACCATCCGCGCGTTCATGATAACAATGAAGCTTATCCCAGCCTTGAGATATACTGGAATATACCAAAAGGACAGGAGTGCAGCTAAACGAGATATGACTAAATGCTCTCAAATGCTTTTAATGTAGAGCTATGCCATTAAAGCTCAGGAAGGAGGAGAGCTGAGCGGTCGCTGACCTTTAATGGAAGATAAACACGGTTTAGTGTCACACTGCTAGTGCCTGCCCATAACAGCTGTCAGTGTCTGCCACTCTGCTCACTTTGCACATGGAGGCAGACTGGCATGTTGCGGACCAGCATGGCAGCGCTTCAGGGCTACCAGGCTGCATGCACTATTGCATGGTTTATTCGTGAGCCAGGTCGGTTGCTATGGTAATAAGACAAAAAGAAAAAAAAAACGCACTCCATGGTCATCTGCGAAACGGCCTCGAAGCTGCTGAACTCAGAGCTGGCGAAGTTCTCCTTGTACTGGCCCATCTTGATGGCGTCCAGCCACTCGTCCACCGTGCTGAAGCTGGAAAAGTCGGGCACACTGCGGTCCAGCAGAGGTAGGTGGGCTCTGTGGGCAGAAACGCACAGTCACAGGAAGCTTAGAGCACCCCATCTGAAAAGGACCTGGCGAGGGGCGACAGGAAAGGCTGCCCTGGCTGGAATCAGCCATAATCTCCGCCAGGTGAGGTAAGGCACACTGTGCCATTCTGTCTATTCTGAAATGGGTTACTCTGCAGATTTAGAAATTTGGGAAATCTTTTTCTTTCACTTGAACAACCCCCTGCACCCCATCCCCCACGGCCCAACCATCTTCAACAAACCTGGTGAAGAAAGCCCCGTAAAAATCACTTTTCCAATGAGCGCATTCATTGAAAATGGGAGAGATGGGCTGCATAAGGATGGGCGGGATTATTGTGTCAGGTGACCTGTCAGTCAGAATAACTTAACTTCCCATTGGTTGCCTCCCCACCTCCCATTGGGATAAATCAGAGAGTGACACCACCACTCACTGGGGTTCTCAAAGCCTCATTCTTCCCTTCAATGAGTTTTCAGAGAGAGAAGCCACCTCTGCTGTTGATACAAAGCTCAGGAGCGTCGAGTTGAGTGATCTGTGTTTTGTTGCCTTATGCTCAACAGCATCCTGCTGCAAGAGTGGCAACTGAGTGCGGAGAAATGAGCACAAGGCTCCAGCTGGGCTCTCAGCATGGGGGCCGGATTCAGGCCCGACACACGTGTGCTCGGGTGACAGGGGAGCCCAGCGGGGCCAGACCAGAGGCTGGGAAATCCACAGAGCGGCATCTCCGCGCCGGAATAGTGCCCTTCCCCGCAAAGCATGCCGTCAGTCACAAGGCCCAGAGCAGTGGGGGGTTATGGGCTGGTGACGATCACTTAGCAAATCCAAGGGACCAGCCCGTAATGGATTTTTATAGAGATCCGGAGGGCTTGAAGCAGACATAAAGTATGACTCACCCTGAAGGCCAATGGCCAAACACCCAATACAAATACACGCAAACACACAGGCCGCTTTCCCTATGCCCTAGTAGAACCGCAGGGCTAACAGCTTCGTTACTGTACTGCATGTGCTACTTCACGGCAGGCTGACGGCAGTCTGCAGCTCTCTTCAGGAGACCGGCCTCACCCGGACGACAGCGGGGTAGTAGCCTTCAGCGCATTTGGGTTTCGGATCATCTTGTCCAAGGTGCTGACGATCTGGCCGAACTTGGGCCGGGCGTTTCGCTCCTTCTGCCAGCAGTCGAGCATGAGCTGGTGCAGGGCGCTGGGGCAGTCCATGGGCGAGGGCAGCCGGTAGTCCTGCTCGATGGCGTTGATCACCTGCAGGGAGTATGTGCCTTACTGGGGGAATCCTTGGGCACAGGATCTACACATCTCACTTCCCGTCAGCTCCAAAGGCGCAGGGAGCCTGCTGCTTAAACAGCTGTGAACAAGGCCGCACAAACACGTGGCTGGCCATTATCCATGCTCATGGGCCATTTCTGCAAGCACTTTTAATAGCTCCCCCTAGTGTCTGGGACCCAAAAAGACTTCCAGTCCTCTATCCTTAAGCAGCCCTGGCTGTGACCTTAGAAATGTTTCCCAATAAGAGGAACCCAATCTCATACCCTATACATGCAACAGAGTAAAGCTAAAACATCTGCTTAGTAACTATACCAAGAAAAACACAGCCATGCGTTTTCCATAATCAGTTATCCAGTGCAGGGGCATTGTGCATTATACTAATAATAATAATTATAGTTAATATATGAACAATAGCAGCATTCCCAAGGATAAATGCCCGCTTTTGTATTCCCGTGTTAATAAGATGAGACTGAACGTGTCCGACGCTTTAATCCTTTAATTACATCTTGAGCTGAAAAGCCTCTCCTGGCTACTGCGATGATGTCAGAGGCGCACGCAGAGAACAACGACCTCGACATTAAAAGCTGAGGCTCATTAATAAACAGCACAGACACGGCCAAACTAAAGGTTACGCATACAAAGTGAGTGAAGGGCAGCCTGCCCCGCATTAATATCCAATGGCCGGGCTGGTTGGGCTGAGCAGCATGCTTATAGACACGCCTACCATCCCCGCCCACTGGCTCGACTGCTCCGCCCCCCTTGCACATGTGGCCTGGGGTGAGAGATGGTGCTGACTGGGACCCATGGGAGACCCTCAGTGGAGTGGCGACAGAGAGACTGTGCTACATTTCCCCTAACTGTCATGTGACATATTAGTGTTACATGACAAAACAGCCCAGTGATGGTCCACTCCACTGGGCCCCTTCTTGGAACTGCATTTTGGATCCTATGCCACCCCCACTAATAAACTATATTTCTCAGTGTATTTCCTGCAAATAATTATTCTCCTATCTTTTTTATTGGAAAGTTCCAGCACCTCCCATAACAGGAGCCGGACAATACAGTGGAATGGCACAGTTCTTACTCATGATTTGGTCAGCATACAACACTGACCCCGGCTCAGGTTTGAAACTAATAACTCAGATGTTCTGCAGACTTACAACGCAGGAGAAATCGTGGATATGCGCTCACATGCACGTTCCTGGACCTGCCGCAGAGGACGGTAAATGATTACTGAAATTTTACTCAGCCGTAAATGAGGAAGGGCTCATTGATTATAAATGAGGGCCGCACTGCAGAGGCACACGTCTAATGAGATAAGTATGCCCAGATCCCGTCTCTCCCAAGACGTTTAGCTTTCATATATTCAATTTTCATTCATTTCCATTATCACACCTATAATTTGGGATTCCTGAAAAAAAAGTTAATAGCAGTATATCAAGGCGCGGTGTCACGAATTTCAATCGGTACTATTACTCAGCGATGACAGCGGCGTGGAATGGGGGCTAGCACTGTTTGGCTAGATTAAAAAAAAAAAGTCAGAGCAGCATGGAGCGTAATAAATCACAGAAATGCACTGCTGGATTTGGGGACGTTAACAAAGGGAGCAAGACGAGTCTTGGCTGGGAAAAGCCAGAGAGGCATCACTCAGTGAGATCCCGTGTACGGACCTCTGCGTCTCGCTCCTCCTGCCCTGCTATCTGTGCTCATCTCTGCCAGAGAGGAGACATCAATTCTATCCTCGACCGGCCCGGGCGCAGAAAATTAACAGATGTGTGTTTCTGAGGGAACCGGAGCCAGTGTGTCGGTTTAATTAAAAAGGGCGCTGGAGCTGAGACCTGGAGTGCTGTTAGGGGCTCCTCAGGGAGACCCACTCCGCTAGAATATAAATGCAGGATTATTATTGCCATTATCATTATTAATAGCAATAATGATAAGACTGATGTAACCAATCACGTGGCGTAAAGCAGAAAATACCTCTTAGAAGAGGAGGCATGACTGACCTCACAGTGGCCTAGCACACAGGTAAAGGACGGGAGGCAGGAGCCTCCCAAACACAGACACCCAGGGTGGGAGACTCGGTAAGAGCTCCTGCTGCTGGAGAGGGGGGGCGCGTTCAGCGCAGTCTGACCTCTGCATGGCCCGTCTGTGTCCCACATATGGCATTACACTGGGGGTGTGCTCCTCTCGCTCGCACTACGGCACGAGTCTCTGATGAGTAATGGGCCGGCCGCTCGTGCTCCGGAGGCCAGTGCGCACCACGGCCGCGAACCGCTGGCCCACAGCACGGAGGACGGCCCACGGAGGGCGGCCCACGGAGGACGGCCCACGGAGGACGGCCCACGGAGGACGGCCCACGGAGGGCGGCCCACGGAGGACGGCCCACGGAGGACGGCCCACGGAGGACGGCCCACAGCACGGAGGACGGCCCATGGAGGACGGCCCACGGAGGGGACACAATTCTCATTTCTCTCTGAAGGAAGCAGCAGAAACTGCTCGGCATTCATTCCCGCCTGATGTAATTTTACGTGTCGGAAGGCTGACTTTGCGTGACCTCATGGTCACAGTCGTGAAGACACAAGCCAGCAATTGCTGTTAATCAGAGCAATGATGCCTTCTGGGACCGGGAGAAAACCATGAAGCTGAAATACTCACGGGGTGAACTTACGTAGTCTTAAATGCACACAGGGTGAACTTACGCAGCCTTAAATACTCACAAGGTGAACTTACGCAGCCTAAAATACTTACGTCTTGATTGGACATGTCCCAGTATGGCCGCTCCCCATAGGACATGATCTCCCACATGACGATGCCATAACTCCATACGTCACTGGACGAGGTGAACTTCCTGTACTGGATGGCCTCGGGGGCCGTCCATCTGATAGGAATTTTCCCTCCCTGAAAATCCAGGAAACCCAGAAACTCTGAGAAAAGCTAACACGAGGAACAGCCTTTCCTGCATGGTAACAATCAGCCATATATGGTCCTACCAAATTAAATTTATCATGCCATATTATAGGGAATGGACTGTATGCTGCATAATACCGAATATTCCACTATTCACAAATATGTTGAGGTCGAACGAGGCAAAAGGCAACTCAAAATCTCCGAGAAGAAAATATATGTATTTGAATCTGTATGCGGTCGACTTCCCATGAAGATGAAAGTGGCCCTGGTGTACTCTATAATGGATCAGCCGGGAAAACTGAGAAATCCTTGAATTATTCATCTGGGAAGTACATCTGATTCGACAAAAGCTTTCACTTTTAAAACTAAAAAGAGAGGAACACCCTTCCCTCAAATCATATACAGACACGAGAGGGTGAATGTTCCCCTTTTTTTACATCTGAAATGTGTGAATAGGAGAATAACAGGACAAATTCACATGGGGGGGGGGGGTCACCGCTGATTTCCATGCTTGTTGGTTAACCCGCAGGTACCGCAAACTTGACTAGCTAGCCAAACAGATGCATGCTGACGCCAAGCACGTTAATGGTCTGGTGTGCGCCCCGCGTGTCTGTCGGCCGGCCGGCTCCCTCACCAGTGCGCTGGTGTAGGTGGGGTCCGACGTCTCGTCCTCCAGGAAGCGGGACAGCCCGAAGTCGGACACCTTGCAGACCAGGTTGCTGTTGACCAGGATGTTGCGGGCGGCCAGGTCGCGATGCACATAGTTCATGTCGGAGAGGTACTTCATGCCGGCAGCGATGCCCCGCAGCATGCCCACCAGCTGGATGGCCGTGAACTGCCCGTCGTTTTGCTGGCAAAGGCGTGGGGAGAGGACGGCATGGGTGAGTGCCCCAGCCCGCTCCCCACTGATTACGGGCCGGGCTGCGGGCCGCCTTCCGCGCCCAGCGGAGCGCTTAGGCGCGCTGATACGCAATGCAAAGCTTGCTGGCTCCAGTCCCAGTACAGGTTCTGTTGTAACATCACTGAGAGGGATACTTAACCTTAATTGCCTATGCAAATATATTCAGTGGTACGAATGGGTAAAATCGTCACTTTGCATAAAAGCATTGACTAAACAAATGAATGGAAATAGCACTTTTCGATGTTCTGAATATAGAAAGTTCAGTACTATGTAATACACACATCTAAAATTCATAAGCCCATCTGACTGTTTGATTGGATATATTACACTTTGAGGACCAAATATCCCCACAATGTGATAAATCCTGTTATTCTAACATTGTGGGGACCATTTTGTTTGTATTTTGTATAGTTACATTAGGGCTGGGTAGGGGTTAAGGGTGTCGTGATTGGGGTTATGGTTTTTCCCCATAGAAATGAATGGACGGTCCCCACTAGGAATACAAACATCTGTGTGTGTGTGTGTGTGTGTGTGGCCTTCCAATGAACTGGTCTTCATTCCATAGTATCTTCTGTCTCCTGGGACATATTCTGTCTCCTGGGACATCAGGCTACCCCAATGGTGTAGGAGTTATTTGGGGGGGGGGAGACACAGCTTAACGAAGGTCTTTTTATAGGGGGGGAGACATAAAGCCAAGTTAAATATTGGGGGGTGCACATTCCCCCAGCCTCCTAGTTCCTACACCCCAATTAATCCAAACTGGATAGATGGATGGATGGATGTATCTCTGCTGTTTAAAGATATAGCTGTTAAACGTTACTATTTACAATAGCAGCCCCTCCCACAAACCTAGCAGGTTTTGCATCATCTACTGCTACTGAAACCTCCATCTGGTGCAGCTGCCACGTATCTGAGCAGTAATGACACGTCAAGGGCAGCAGGCTGTGTCTGGACGGACCTGCAGTCACATCAGTCATCTGCTCCACAGAACCTCCAGAGCATCTGGCGGGATGCTCAAATCCTGCATGCCGACTGGCTTAAACATGTGCAAAGGGGTGTTTTTTTCCCCATCCACCAATGAACACTCATGAACAATATCTCTGTTCAAGTTGATGTGGTTCCGACTCTTTTCAAAAAAAGTTACACTATATAAGCCTCTGAACAGGGCAAACACTGTAGGGTTCGGCTTGCTAACTGGGTGACATTGTGCAGAAACACCCGAAAGAGGCCCTATGCATTCACCATTAACATTAATGTAAAAAATGCAAATAATCAAGATTCTGGTTCTTTTAAGGACAGATTCTTATCTAGCTATAATTGCTGCCACGTTTCTGTTGGGCAGTGAGAATGTCCAATTTGTTCAGTGTTATTTTTAGAAGTTGTTTTTAATATGCATCATTTTAACAGCATCGCTTGTGAGACAGCCAGAATTTACTTGTACTATTTTAAAAAATGGATTTTTTCCCCGTAAAAAGTAAAAAAATCTTTTAAATTGTACAACTATCTGTGACAAGCAAACAAAAGGCTATATTTACTCATCTGCAAGTGGTGCACATTGAAACTGTCAGTGAAAGTTTCCTGTGATGCAGATGCTTGGGCGCAGATGCTTTTCTCAGTGTGCTGCACCTGGGATAGTTTCAGCACCTGGGATAGTTTCAGCACCTGGGATAGTTTCAGCACATCTTACACGTCTTACACGTATCATTCAGTGTGATTCGCCACTTTGGCGAGTTTGAAGTCCCCTCAGCGGACAATTGCTCTCCTCTCTCACCTCTGCGTGGCCAGAAACGCGGCAGATGGCTGGCTGGAGATGAGCGCGTAAAGAGGATTTGCCACCAGGGGGCGTAGCCCGGTCAACCTTTTGACCCGCCTCTACTTCGACGGCATGCGGGGATCTCCATATTCGAAAACGGCTACTCTCGGAAACATATCATGTAACTAAGGACCGAAGTCACGTCTGCCCATGCAAAGCTGAGTGAGCAGTAAAAATGTTGCATGCTTTCATCTGGAAATTTATGCAAATTTCAACCTCCATTCCTGGACTATATCTTGACAATCCTACATTCTACTTGTCTTCCTTCAGGAGGATCTATAAAGCCATAGCTGGATTACGTCTCACTGTGTTCTCATCCCTGTCAGGTCATGATTCATGCGCTGCCTGGCAACTGAATGATCTTTCTTTCTGAGCAGAGAAATAAGAAATGGAATCGGGCATCCTTCTGACAGTGCTATCATACAGGACGGCAACACATGGCTAATCACTGTGGACTCAATAGCTTGCTGACATTTAAGGATCACAGGGGATTGCCTTCAGCTGGTTTCTAGAGAGAATATCAGCGAAAGAGAGGCAAGTATGAAAGACCTTCACCACCCCCATGAAATATCTGAATAAATGTTTTGGGGAGGAGAAGCAGCAGATACGCTGGGGGTCGCAGCGGGTACCCACCCTGAGGAAGGAGTCAAGCGAGCCGTTCTCCATGAACTCGGTGATGATCATGACGGGCGTGGTCTTGGTGACCACGCCCTCCAGGTGGATGACGTTGGGGTGGTCGAACTGGCCCATGATGCTGGCCTCGCTCAGGAAGTCCCGCCTCTGCTTCTCCGTGTAGCCACCCTTCAGGGTCTTAATGGCCACCAGCATCTCCCGCTTGCCAGGGAGCTTGAGATTGCCGCTGCACACCTCTCCAAATTCACCTGGGAGCGCGAGATTGGAGGCAGGGCCCATCGGGCTTACACTTAACGAGCTTATTCAATGCAAGGCACGGAACACAGGGGGCGCTATTGTGGCCCACTAAACACAGACACATCAATCTGCAGCTATGCCAACAATAACCTTTATAGTTAACCCAAAAAATCTGGGAAGCCACTAACATGGCCGCCCCCCTCTGCCTCCACGTATGTGTGCTAACCAGCTGACCTCACTTCCACACGAGAGGATGACTGCAGCAAAATCAATACTACTTCACGAAAATGTACAGACATTATCCACCTCCCACTGAGTGAACTTATTGAGTACATATAAATAGACTATGTCCTACAATGGCAACAGAGAACTTTAGACCTCTCTAACCTACAAGGACTTCAGAATTAACATCTTGCGTAAACAAATATCGATTTCTGTATAACTTTGCAATTTTTTCCCGCTAAAACTATTAAAACTAGGATACTAGGATCAGCACTATCAATACTACTAGCAGCGCTACTGTTTTTGAAACAATGCTAAGATTGCCATTCACTGCTCTGTAGTGGCTCAGTGGGTTGCGTTGCCATTTTACATCACCAAGGCTGGGGGTTCAAATCCCACCCCAGCTGTCTATGTAGGGAATTTGCATGATCACCCCATTTTATGCAGGTAACAACTGGAGTTTCTCCCAAAATCCCAAGACAGGCAGTTTGTTGAAGGGCTGCCTTCCAAATGCCTACATGGGTGTATGTATGTGTGCCCTGCAATTAACAGGCAAATATTAGCCCCCCATAAAATGTTCTAAACTCCCTCCCACGATGTACACTAATTAATTTAAATGGTATGCTCTCATGAATTATCATTATCAGACCCCACTAGTAAAGGCTTAGCCCCATAAATCTCTAGGTTATAAGCCCCCCCTGATTCTGTAATGTGTAATGACCTGCTCAATATTCACTGAGCAGGAGCCTACCTGCGCCAATGACCTGCGTGATCTTCACTGAGCAAGAGTCTACCTGTGCCAATGACCTGCTCAATATTCACTTAGCAGGAGCCTACCTGTGCCAATGACCTGCTCAATCATCACTGAGCAGGAGCCTACCTGCGCCAATGACCTGCTCGATCTTCACTGAGCAGGAACCTACCTGCACCAATGACCTGCTCGATCTTCACGCAGGAGATGTCGATTTCCTTGGCAAACTCCCTGACAGCCTCGTTGGGATCCTCGTACGTAAACGGGTCAATGTAGATCTTCATCCCTGGAGTCACTTAGAGAAAGAAGCCACAGCTATAATTATCTCCAAACTGGTGGAACATCCCTTCTACACACACACACACACACACACACATGCACACACACACATGCACACACACAAACGCAATCTCAGGCAAAAAACGAAGATCTACATTTAAAACCTGAAATCTGATGCTGTTGACATGACCAATCATGTTCAGGGTGACATGGTGCGACTAAACGGATGAGAACTGGAGGCAGATTTTAGCAAGCTGGCAGATGCCAGGTGGAGCACTGGCGGTGGGGGGGGGGGGGATCAAAGCTGCATGGTCACCTTTCAAACAGTTTTCGCCGGTTTTCACAGCCACCCATATTGGCATGATCTGTATGTGAGCGGCCAGCCTGGGAGCAGGAAATACACTTTAAAAACCTGCTCATAACTGCATCCAGTTCCAGAAATTAAGCCGGTATTTCTGCTGGTCTGGAATTCGACTGAAGTAGCTCATTGTGGTCCTTGAGGGACGGGGAGAAAAATCACAGCAAGTGACTTAGAAGTGACACAGATTTCTGACTCGCCTGCTCTCACCACAAACCCAGCACAGGGCCTAAAGTTGTGGAAACCACACCTAGTGAGGTAACACACCCCTTACACACGAGATTTCACCAGCAGAAAGGCAAAAACAGTAGAAAATAACATGCCTGACTGCCTTGTCAAATTTCCTCTTGGAAACCATTCTTCTGAGTAAACTGGATTAGATTCTGTTGTCATAACTACATAACATACAGGCAAGGAACCAGAAAGTATTTTAAGCGAGTTTCAGTAGAGAGTGAAAGCTAAGGATTTATAAACGGATGTAACATCTTTCATAGCACTCTTTAATCCTCCTAAATCTCCCCGGTTAAACCTCAAACACGAACATCGCGTGAGGAGAGGAACCGGGCTCAGCACCTCACCCTTTCGAAACCTGCCTTCCAGTGCGGGGTGTCCCGGCTTATACCTGAGCGCACAGAGCCGGGAAACCCCAATACGGCTGCAACAGCTGCCTTTATCTCACACTCTTTAATGCCTAATATCCTCTTACCTTTATGCACCATAAATACTGTGTTTCGCAATTGTGGGGGGGGGGGGGGGGGGCTGGCAGCCCCTCAGGGAAAAATAATGTTTTTTTTTTGTTTGGGCGCTTTGGGGGCGGGGGGGGGGGG
>JAODKM010000099.1:2340880-2351508 GCA_026780845.1 Petrocephalus sullivani | reverse complement strand
GGGGGGGGGGGGGGGGGGGGGGGGGGGGGGGGGGGGGGGGGGGGGGGGGCGGGGGGGGGGGGGGGGGGGGGGGGGGGTACTCACTGTGGCCACTGGTGTAGTGCTGCAGCTTGTCTGTGTACTCTGACTCCGCCCTTTCAGAGCCCCGCCTCCTAACCGAAAGACACACAGCTGTAAAATGGGCGTGGCAGGAGGGAAGGCGCCTTCCCACAATTCAACACCGCGTGCCGGCTGTCTGCCGTGACCACCGTGCGACACCATCACCGCCGCACCGCGAGGCGAGGCCTACGGATACATCCAGTGTGAGACCTTGGCAACGGGTATCGGGACCGCCTGCTTTTAACATTATCTTCAGTTTCTGGGCCTGCTTTAGTGGCTTGATTTAAGGGTCGTTAACGTTTTATGGATGGTTAAAAAGCAGTAAACGGCACAGCGTCCAGGAAAAGGTTGGCGGGGAAGCAAAAAAAAGCTCACCGGTTACAAACGATGATGATGACCACAACAGCGACGAGGAAGACGACGCCAGCGGCAGCGGAGCCGACGATGAGGGGCAATTTCTCCTGAAGGCTGGTTTTATACTCCTCTGTTGGAGCAGACCCAGGCGACGGCTTTGGTTAGAACTTCCAAAGCAGGTAGACTGACATCAGATTTATAGCTCAGAAATGTATTTCCAGCGTCCCTCCTGAGCTAAGAAGCAGCAGCCAGTACAGTGGCTAACAGTCATGGAACTCAAAGCAAGTTAAGGGTGAGCTGCTGTACCTTTGAGGAAGGCAGGTAAGTGCTGTGAATATAAATATCAGCTTGAGCTCCTAAATATAAACATTTTGTGGAGAACATTGTTTCCTAGGGACCCCGAGCCATTTTTTCTCGCTCCCAGATCCCAACACGTTAGAACCAAATAATCTAGAACAGCAACCTGGAACACCTGGCTCAGGGGTGTTGGGAGCTGGAAGCTAAAATGTGGACTGTCTGGGGGTCCCCAAGGACTGGGTGAAGAAACACCATTCTAGAAGGATGGGGCACACTTAACAAAGGCTGTGAGGTCAGAAGGTGGGTGGGATGCTGAGGGCAGGGAATCTAGAAGATCCAAAAACATCAAAGATGGCCTGAGGATCTGAAATTACACTGCTCTCTCTTTCAGCGGTGTTCTGGGCAGGAGAAGGATGTGGACGCAGGTATATGGAGCTAAATTAGCGCCAGAAGTTTCGTTATTTTGAAAAGAAGAATTGACACTGAAAGTTCAAAGTTTTTTTCTTTGGTTTAAAAATAATTTAGATTCAGTTCGGGATTTTCTTTTCAAGTAATGTTTTACATACAAAGTTTCAATTTCAATTTTCTCAGTTTCAATAATTTTTTTCAAATTAACTAAACTTTTGGCCTTAATGTAGCTCCATACCAGTGTACCTAGAGGACAGTGAATGAATGTTATTGCATCACATCACCCATCACTTGTGGACATTACATTGGCTAGCGTTGGCACGGAGTAATGTGACAGAAGACAAGAGCACCCAGAACGCCGGAAATCCCCATTCACCGCACCTTCTGTCATGGTCTGGAAGTACATCTTGCCGCTGTAGCGTCCAAACCCGGCCACCGTTCTGGCCCGCACCTGGAACACGTAGATGGTGCCAGGCTTGAGGCCCTGGATGACTGCTGTATTGGTCAGGCTCTTCACCATGGATGAGTTGTACTCTGCTTGGTCCTTCAGGGAGGAGAACAGACGAGATATTCTCCAGGTAACTTTACGTCAGTTCACTGCTATCAGACTGTTATCATCAGGTCTGATGATACGGCTGATAGGAAAACTTATGGCTGTAAATGGCCCTCGCCCCCAAATAATGCATATTGAATGAGTGAAAGAAGAGCAGCTTCTTTGGAAGATGGCTGGAGCTAAACCAAACTAGATCCAATGGAAGACACTCAGAAGATTAAATAAACAAAAAAACTATTTGTTTCATGCTTGAATTACAATGGAAGGAACAAGATTAGCTGCAATCAGGGGCATCCAGCTTCAAAATGACATCCTGCCCAACTTACCCTGACAGTCCCAAGGCAGGCTTACTAGTGTTTGGGCAGGCAAATCTCTCCTTTGTATCTGAGAAAAACTTTCAACAACATCATCTGTTGCTGGGCCATTGAAAATTACTTGTGAATTCAAATGCAGTTTTGACACTCCGACAGTCAATGGTCGATGGTCAAATCAATCTGCCTATTCCACGTCTGCCTGTCCTTTTGTAGGCTGTCACCACAGAAAATCCCAAATTATTCAAACAGAATATGAATCTGATCAACGTTGATGAATCCTGAAACACTTCAGGTCAAGTGTCCCTCAAGAGGGAAAAGACGAAGCTGCAATGACATCTCGGTTTTCTGCCCCATAGCTTTTGCATAAGAATAACATCGTTACAAAATACAAAGGTGAAACTTTCAGCTTACATTCGTATTTTTATGCTTGTCAAACTATGAGCAGTAAGTCAAAGAAGGCTCAGATTCTCTGCAGGGTCTTGGAGATGCCTGCCACTTTCCATTCCAGGTATCTCAAGCCATCTTGAAATGAGATCACAAGGCCAAAGACGCTTCTCCTCCAGCCTGTCCTCGATTGCGTATCGCAGTCTAAACTGGGCTCCGGCTGATTCTTTCACTGCAACACTGATCCCCCAACTTCTAACGCTTCTAACAAAAATGTGGGCAAAAAATAGATTTCGCAGGTTTAAGGTTATCAGTCTCTGTGGTAAGTGTCAAACACATCTTCTCACCTACAGTACATGCCTCAAACACTCATACACACATTGTTTAGTCCTTTTAAATGCCTTAAGATAATTTCTGCCTACTGTATTATCAGACGGAGTTGCAGAAACACTCAGTAGGCAGCGAATTCTAACTGTGTGTTTGAATTTGCATGTTCTCCGCATGTCATGCTGACATGGACTTCCCTCGGTTACTCGAACACTGCCCCATAGCCCAAAAGCATGCACTATGGGAGCTGGTCTCTCTAAAATGCCCTTAGTGTGAGCTCTGTGACAGACTGACATCCCATCCAGAATGTTGGCTTGTGAGCTGTAGTTCCTAGGATAGGCTCAGGACTCAGTGTGTCGGATAAGCGGTTGGTTGGTTGGTTGGTTGGATGGTTGGTTCGTTGGATGGATGGATGACTGGATGGCTGGCTGGCTGGATGGATGGATGGATGGATGGATAGATAGATAGATAGATAGATTTTAAAGGTTTACAGGATTTAAAATGGCTCAACAGACACACTCTGACACCCGTATCATCATAGTTTTACACCAACACGAAGATCACTTTAAGCATGATTTTCTTTGACTGCCTAAGCTTTTTGCAGAATACTGTAGATGATGTCTCAGCAGCAAAAAAAGGACGAGATGAGTGAGCTGTTAGAACATCTGGGTCGATTTGAGGGATGGCGGAAGAGCGAGGATTTAAAGACGTCAGCACAGTCTGCATTCCGGATTTGTATGAGCGTACAAAGGCTGAAGTTAAGAGTCAGCCACAGTGTCGACAGCAGCTGTGCGCATCTGCAAGAGTGTGAACCTCAAACAGTGTCGAACCGGGAGCCAGAAGGCGAATGGCTCAGCCATGTCGGACACAACCTCCATGACTCTCACTAATTTCAAAACAAATCGACAAAAACTCGGAATGTTTGAATCTGCAGTATAAATTGCATGCCTCTGCGCAAACCCCTACTCTAAGGGGCACCCTCAGAATTTTGAAAATATTTTTCCATTTTTACTTTACTTATACTTCTCATTTTGAATTTTTATAGTGAAAGTGTGCAATTTTTTTTTATTAAACCCAGAGGTGAACAGGTTTTATATGCTAGTCAGGAGTGGTTAATGCTAGATTAGCATCCCTCCCTGGGAAAAGGTAATAAACAGTTTGTTATGTGGAGACTTTGCGTGCATAATGAACTGTGAACATAATGTTTCCATTGTTACAAGCCTTGGTATTTTATTTCCATAAAAAGACAAATAAATTCAAAACTGGAATTTTTAAAACTGACAGGAAACCAAACAGTATAAAAACTGCTGAGTTCTTTAAAGACGAGAACGGATCCTTAGCCTCCAACACTGCCTACATCTGTCAGGGTATGAAAGTGTCCTGTTTAGAAGATGTCTGGCTCCTGATGGGTGGAGCTCGGTGGTTGGATGCATGACAGTGCCTCTCACTGCTCACCTTCTCGTAGTACTGCAGCTCGTAGTCCAGGACCACGCCGTTTGGCTGGTCAGGCTGCGACCAGGACAGGGTGATGCTGTGCACAGACCGGCTGACCTGATGCATGATGGATACCGGGGATGGTGCTAGGGCAGAGAACGGGCAGGATAACCGAGAGTCAGACGAGGCCGATACAGAACAAAAACACAACACCCAGCTCTCAGTATTTTTCTTAACAATTTGAAGCCCATTCATAAAGCCTAATAACTGTTCTTATAATTCATTGTAACTCATTCATAAAGCATTATAAGCACGGCTATAAGAATTTATAGAAAGGAATAACACATTATAGGCATGTGTATAATGCGTTATGCATTATGAATGCTCTATGAAGCTTTCATCTATAATGTACTATAGATGAAACTTTATAATGCAGTATGAAACATCCTTAATGCTTATACCAGCCATTACAATGCATTATGAAGGTATCTAAGGTGCATAATAGATGATCTTTAAAGTATTCATAATAGATAATCCACATGGCTGTCATGTGTTATGCCTTTTGACATTTATAGCCATGTGTATAATAGTTTATTACTGCATTATTTGTTATGAATGTGTTTATAAATTACTAAAAACATAGCCTTAAGCAACAGTGTCGCTGTATTTTCTTCAAAAACAACAAATCTAAACGTATGTCTTGCTCTGTCTTTAATACGGGTGTTAATAACGTTTTATGACTTTTAGAAAACAACTTGCGATATAATCTGGAATGCGATATAATCTGGAATCTGGCATGTAGCATGTAGCATATAGCCCGGGAGGCTGTCCACCACAGCATACTTCCCTGTCACGGGAACATGTAAGTATGAATAAAGCCAAGGCTTCCGATTACAAAAGAATTGAAAATGAAAATGGTGGTCACTTTGTAGTCAGGTTTTTATAAACACGGCCTGAAAGGAGGGGAGAGGCTCGGTTCGAGAGAAGCCCACACGGCCCTCAAGTCGAGGTTGGCCGAAGATGACAGACAAGGACGGCAAATGGCGCAGAGGAGTGCGTTACCATGTCTGGCCCCAGGCTTTTCCGTCACCTTGAACAATGCTATTAGTGAGACACATTCCACGGTTTGCCTTCGCATGTTCCTTCAGCTGTGTCCTCGAAAAGGCGGCCCCACAAAATCACCCTGCAAAGTGTTCACGTGGACCTGACCTCGGTTTCGGAGCAACAGACATTTTCGGCAGACAGCGAAGTGATATATTGACACAAACGTGTCCGCAGTCTCGTAACGTGGAGGAATGTTTATCACAATCAGGGGTGCGCTGGGCAAGCATCGATCTGCAGGCTCAATAAAAAAGCTGCCGATGGCCATGGGGAAAGCCTCCCATCGCGACACGCTATCTGAGCTTGGCGGGTCTGCCGTTCACGCTACCCTGCAGTTTGGGACCCAGAAGGGCTTCCTAGAGTCCTGGCGTTAAATGAACCGAGGCTGATTAAACGACCTTGTATGGCGCAGCGTGTCCAAGTAAACACAGGGAGCGAGACGGAGAGCCTTGTTTGAGACTACGTGGCCAGGATTTATGGTGGCTCTGCCTTGGCCCGGCGAACGGAGCGCCCTGGCAACCGAGCGGCGAGCTGGAGCGTGGCGATGGCAGCGGCCTCCAGAGTCCAGCGGCCGCCTGACAGACCCGGCTGCTGGAGGAAATTCCGGCAATTGGAAACGGTTGTTTTCATTATCTGGCCCCCACTAAACTAATACCAATCATTTTGAAAACTGTGAGTGTTCAGCCACGAAGCCACAAGGGGCCAAATGTTTAGAGTGTAATCAAGCGAATCGGATGGCACCCGTGTCCGGATTCCACTCGCACGATGACCTTTGCTTCCTTTGTTTTATTCCCATCAGGTTCCTAGCATGTACATTTTACAGCAGGCTGGGGGGATGGATGTGGGGGACTGTTCTTCACAGACGAAACCGTCAGTGACATCGCAGTGACAGGCCAGCTACCGTTAGCAGCTGGTGTTGTGTCCCACACGGTAATAATGTGTTATTCAGAGAGTGCCTTCTACTCGCAATAGATAATTTTGTGTCTTTTGGCATTTTCCTTTCCGCTATTTTAATGCTCATGTCATGATGAATCTTTGCCCATAGCAGGCCACAGTTTCGTTTTTCTCCTGGTTGGTGGCGGTTCAGTCTGTCGGAAACGCGGTCGCTAGCTGTATTTTTAGTGTCTTTAGCCTTAAGTCTCCTCGTGCTTCAGCTGCTGCATTTCACATCACTCCTGACACGACGTGCAAAAACAAGCGGCGCGTACATAAAAATTTATTTAAAACAACATTAAAATGGACTATAAATCACGGAAAAATTAATTAAAATTAATGGGTGTGTTTTTCCATCCTTGTCAGGGTTGAGAGGTACTTAATATATATTTTGTTATAAAACAACAGCTCATTATTATTACTGCATCATTCCTGCATGAGAATTGCAATAACCCTGTCACCACGAAGAAGCCACATCTGAGGAAGCAGTCATTCTATCAGCCATCATTTATGTGATGCCGTAATTGACCACGGTCCTTCCTCAGACCCAGCAAATCACAAGCACGCACTTGCACGCTTTGGCAAACAATATCTCGGCTGTGGAAGATGCTGCAGATAGCAGCCCTGGCGGGTAAGATCAGTCCATGTTGATGGGCCCGTATGTTGATGGATGCCTTCTGTGAATAGAAATGTCTGGGGTGCGTGTCCACCAGGAGAGGACCACAACTTGTAAATCTGGGCTTTTTCCCATTAAGCCAGACTCATAAAGCTGGGGGAAATGTCTGTTTCCCCAGTTAATTGTGGCACTCATGTCCGCAGAAACCTGCGTATCCGTTTAAATGCAGAATGAGGAACACATAGCGCTGTCTGTGAATGGAAAAGTTACGCCTGACTTCAGAGCTGTACATGACAAATGGAAGGAACGAGTAAAGTGATTATCCTCATAACTAAACAAATTACGGGAACATCTGCAGTAATAAACCGCAGAGTAACACTGCAATTAATCACATTTAAATCAAATTTATTTCACAGAAGTGTGAAGGTAGCTATTCTGTACAGCAAACACAGGAACAAGAATGCACATCTTTAAAGGTTTATTTAAAATTAAATGTAAGCAAACCTTCGAAGGTCATGCTTTTTGCCAACTGTCAATCTGGCAACCAGATTTTAGCTGTACCGCCTGTCTTTTCTTGAATTTATATACATATAATTTTTGAAAAAAAAAAAATATATATATATATATTAAACAGCCAAACTTTACAATGCACTAAAAATGTCATTAAAAAATTTAAAAAAATAAAATAAAATATTCTTAGATGCGTGAAACTTCTAGTCCTGATTACTTCTTTAATCCAACCCGCCTTGGACAGATAAACTTATGCTACAAAGCAAAACATACCTCAGTCACTGTTATAAAACACATCACAAAAGAAAGCAATAAATTCTTTGTACGGAAAACCTACGCAGCCCGTCATGATTTATGGACCAGGAACAGAAGCAGATTTGGTTTAATGTCAGCAGTGACCCGACTTTAAGCAGTACGGGGCCATGCATGGTACCAGCATACTGTATGAAGGGCTCTCTCGAGCCCACTCTATGACGACACAGCTCTCCACCAATCACAGCAGCCTATGGAACAACTCCACAAGCACCATTGGCTCAATGATTAATCATTCCTCTACAATTTTCAGCCGGGTTGCTGTGGAGCTTCAAACTTTGTTTAAAGTACATTCAGCTAAATCAAACATGACAGGCATATTATTAAATAATTTAATGTACTCGCCAAGCAGATGCCCTTATTAATGCTCGCTTGCGATGATGACCCTCTGCACTGCTGAATGTTTACCAAAGCCTTTCGGTTTAAATAGAACAGGTGCACCTTCAGCTCAACAGCAGTATTCAAAAAGCTAAACTTAAATACACATACAGTTCTGTGAAAAAATATGGGCATTCCCTGGAAAATCTTGTCATTTTTAATATATTTAAACATGTTGATGTCTTACCCTTATTCAAGTGCAAGATAGTTGAGTATATTTAACAAATTGGAAATGTGTGCTTTGCAATAATTAGATTAAATTCAAGATGCCGGTGGTGGAAAAAAAAATACAGCCCTAGTTTCATCATATTGTTCACTGATGATAACTTATTTCTGTTAGACTAGCTGGTGCAAAGGGCCTGCGATGTTTGAATTCTAAACTTACCAAAATGGTGAGAATTAATCTTGCCAAGGTCAATAGGAATGTCAGGGGATCCAAGAAGAAAAAAAATCTTGATGCCCTTATGTCTGGGATACCAAGTCATTTCAAGGGATTTGCAAGTCCATCAAAGACAACTTACAGATGGAAAAAATTCTGAATCACTGGTGACCTGCCCTAGACGGGTAGTCCCATCAAATTTAGGCCTTGAGTTGCCTGAAAGATGGTCTGGGATGTCTCTAAAAACTGCTGGGTGGCATCAAAGGATCTACAGGCATGTCTAGCCACAGTCAAAGTCAACATGCAAGAGTCAACAATCAGAAAGAGGCTTAAAAAATCATGGGAGGTCAAGAAGCCTCTATTCCCAAAAGAAAACATAAGAACATGTAATGAAGGGCTTAACGCATGACTTCTGTGCTCAGAACTGTTGAGCCAAAGGTAGAATTATTTGGTTGCAAGGCCAGGTGCCCTGTTTGCTGTGCACCGAAACTTGCCTTTGAGGAAGAGACTAAATTCAGCTACAGAAAAGGTGGTGGGAGCATTATGGTTTGAGGTTGCAAAAGAACGCAAAAAGCGGACTCATTGTCTTTTTGAAATTTGTTGAGCAGAGCTTTCAAATAATTGTTCAGGTTGTTGTTTGGACAACAGGCTTTCAGGCTTATCCGTTTTGTTATATTTAAATGGTTTTACTGTCTCACTACTCAACAGACAGTTCATATACGTTTATATTTGCTTGTGTTGACTATTTACCAACCTGCGCATTTCACTAGCAAGCGTCCTAAATAACAGCAAGATTCTCAACACAAACACCCAATTAGTATTCATAGTAAATTTTGCGTATGAGACTCACAGTACAAATGAAACGATTTAATTGCATGAATTAAAACACAAGCAGAGAGCATCAGGGGCTAAGCCAGATTAACAGGTCGTCAAACTGTGGCCTTCAAACACAGTCCATTCAATTCGCCTTTTTCCCTTTCAGGACATACACAGTTCCTGCCCATTGCTTTCTTCACTCATACAGAGAAGCCCGTCTATAGGGGCATTCATGGAGGACAGCTTCACCAACAGGCATCCGGAGGTGCCTGACTAGCCTCCTCAAACAACCCTGCACTGTCCTTACAACAGGAACAAAGGAAATGTTCATATTAATGGATAAGAACGTTGCTGTTGGGTGTGTTTCAGAATTCCACCATACCCATGAGTTTTGGATCAACAGGTTTGGGGGCTATGAAATATAACAGAATTTAAATATCTACATCTGCATTCACGCAATCTTCTAAACATTGTATTCATATGTCACACAGTTATGGGACATATTATCCAGCCGGATATAGACTAAAGCAAGCCTTCTGTTTATGGGTTCATCAAGCAGACGCGGAACCTACAACCTTCTGGGAGCGGCTGATGATACCGCTGCAGATTCAGAGTTTCAAAAAAAATGAGAAGGAGTCACTGTCACTGCAACGGACTGGTCTGCATCTCTCCCGACACCCTGAAGTTCAGTGACACTAAAGCCACGAAATTCCGGTGCGACGAAGTCCTGTCCCTCTGTGGACCTTCCAGACAGCACCGTGACTGCAAGACGAGGAGGGAAAAGAACCGAACACTTTGGGTCTGCAAAAGTGATCAAAACTATTGTACCACCTGACACTGAACGATCGTTCAAATCCAACATCTACAACTAAAAGGCCGTTTAAAACTATTTATGTTTATTTGATTTGATGAGGTGGGGGACAAATGAGCATAAAGCAGAGAAAAGTAAGAGGAAGACAGCTGCCTGTGCAAATTGCTCTCTGCTCAATAATTCATTTATTTATTTTCCACATAACTCTATACCAAGAAGGGCTTCTGTGTGTGTATATATATATATACTTATATATACACACACACACACAGACACATACAGAAGAGCCTTAAATGGGTCTCTGCTAAATCACAGTGAAGATATGTTTATATAACCTCTGGGCTTTCAGAGCCAGACTTAATTGCAGACCAGTCTGCCGACCCTCCGGCCTGCTTTTTAGGCCAGAAGCCTCAGAACCCCCCAGCGCTGTCCCCCAAGTCAGGTGGGGAGTGAGGCAGGTCCCGGGGGGGGGTGCCAGTGTGCCCCCAAGCTCGCCCTTTCACAGCCCCGTCTGACGTTAGACCGTGGCCCATAATACAAATTGACAGGCCTGGCTGTAAAGACCACCCCCCCCCGTCTCTCACACAGCAGCCAAGGGGGCG
>JAODKM010000099.1:2310563-2328703 GCA_026780845.1 Petrocephalus sullivani | reverse complement strand
GGGTGGAGGGGAGCGTGGGGGAGGGAAAAGGGGGGGGAGGGAGGAGGAGGGGGGGGGGGGAGGTCGTGAGGGTGATGAGCAGCTCACCATGGCAACACTCCTCAGAGTTTGGGAGCTAGCTGCTAACTCCCCCCCAGCCAGCATTCTCCCAGGAGGCCCAGTACAGCGTTTCCCACAAATGCTAGTGGAGGATGGTGCGTCAGGCCGGACACTGGTGTCCGCCGTGTGCAGGACGCTACGCGTGCAGACGGACAAAGCGTGGCCTCCGGGCGCAAATCGCGACCAGGCTGGCTCGCGTGCCGGTCTCTGAGGCTAATCCGCAGCATCTCACACCGGAACGCCATCCGCTGCTGGACAGACAGGCCCTGAAAAGGCCCCGGGCTCACTGCCTCCCCACTGGATGGCCATCCAATGGAAAGTGTCTGGATTGACAGATTTGTTTTTCTCCTCTACGGGGGATGCTGCTTCACGGTGGGTTCGCTATACGGTCGTCCTGGATGCTTCATCTGCCCATCTTGGGATGTGTCCTGCCGGCCTCCCTCCCCCCCTCCCTCCTCCTGTCCAAAACGCCCATGATACACTCAGCAGTAGCTGTCGAAGCAAAGCCTGAAGACTCAACAAATCAGGGTCCCGGGTTCCTCAGCTTTGTGTGGAGCCAGTAGCCCGCGAGCCCGCGCCGGACAGATGGGGCCCGCTGGCACCACTCCTGTGGGCCCTGGCCCTGAGACGGGGGCTGGGATGGGGGCAGCAGGGGGGGGCAGGGCAAGGGCACCAAGCACAGGACTGCTGGCAGCCCACATGACAGCGACCGGGTGCAACTGGAAGCGGCGGAAATATCAGGTCCAGAATGTAAGAATCCAGACCAGGATTTTGTTTCAACCAACCAGTTCAGTATCACAGTCACAGTCAGTCACAGTCACAGTCACAGTCAGTCACAGTCACAGTCACAGTACTCAGCTGGTTGGTTGAAACAACGTGGTCTGGATTTTTATTTTCTGGACCTGATATTTCCACCGCTAGCAGAGGGTACCTGCGCGTGGGTCCATCTGAGCGAGGTTGGCCTTCACAGGATCCACATGATGCTGGAGGTTAATTGTTCAAGGACGGGAGATGGTCAAGCCTGGAGGTTTGTTTGTGTGTGTGTGGGGGGGGGGGGTATTTCTCTTATGCATATTGGGGAGAGAGAGAGAGAGGCATTCATGGAAAGACAGTAGATTGGGTCTCTTTGTGATGGATCGACACGTTATATATGTTCTGCGTTTTAATACATGAACCATTGACAGGCAGTTAGCATAGCAGAGTTTGTTAACGGGGGGTAATGGGCCGCGCTGCGTGCGGCAGTCAAACGCTCGCTTAGCCCTCGACGAGCGGCAGTTTTTCAACAGACAGTCTTTAATACAATACTTAATTTATCACAATGCTCTCTGGTGAATGCCTTGGCTGGCAAGCGATTTCCATAACAATGGCGCTGGCGGGCCCACGGCGTCGGCCGCTTCCCACTTAAGGGGAACTTCAGAGTCCCGCTTTTTTTTGGCCTTAATTCGGCACAAACGCGCACGCAGAAGCGGGCCATGCCTTGGCGCACGGAGTGGGCCCGGCAGCTCCGGGGGACTGAAAAGGCCTAATTATGGGGAGGACCTGCCGGCCGAGCGAAGCGGGGGTTAATTAGGCGGCAGGTTCCGCGGCGTGTGTGGAGGGCCGCCTTTCAACACGGGACTGACCCACGCAGGAGCAGCCGGGCTCCCGAGAGCCGCAGCGAGCCCACAATGGGCCTCATTGTGTCCCGGCGAGAAGGGGGGACGAATCCGCGCTCATTCTTCTCCCATCTTCTTACATCCTTGCGACTGTGGAGGTGACCGGCTGCTTATTCACAGGCAGAACAGGAAATGACATCGCAGGTGTCAGTCCCTGACTTCCTGCGTAGGGGAACCACGCTGACCACGTGCCAGATAAGCTCCTGCTAAGCGACTGTCAGTTACAAATGACAGCAAGCATAACAGAAAGAGCAACAGGGAGGGATTCCAGCTCGCACATCTGGCGAGACACTCTCGCTTTCAGAGTCTCACACTCAGGCAAGAAATCTTACGGCAAACCTCTACTATTCCATTATTAACCTAAAATTATCTACATCAAAAGCTTTGGGGTAGTTTGCAAACCCCACCGACTATTTATAAGGTAATAAAACTGTTACATACATGTAAATGCGAGTGCATGTGTGTGCAGATTTGTCTTGATTTGAAAATCTCACCCCAGCAAGCTGACCAAACCCTGAATATGATGATTATAATTATAAAATATTGTAGAACTCATGGCATACGCACACAAACAAACGTTTAATTCCGCCGCGCTTTGTACAGATGGATCGAGGGCTCAGTAGGTGGTACTTGAACCTCAAACCTCCAGGTTTTTGACCTGACTATGACCCCAGGTTCTGTGTGCATGGAGGCCACATGTCTGTTTGGTCTGCTCTCGTTTGGTGCTTCTAAACTGCTTGATCAGATGTGTGTGTCTGTGATGAATGACCTCCAGCATGGGGTGTTTCCTGCCCTGCTCCCTGTGCATGCTGGGATAGGCGCCAAACTCCCCCCCTTGACTCTTACTGTATAAGCGCTATGGAAGATAGATAAGCCGAATGCCTCCCTCAGGCCCGCGAAGAGTCATACTTACAATTTTTTGCATGCAGCTCTTTCTCTAGGTTCCTCGTAAAAGAGAACTTCTTTGTTTTGCTATGAAGAAAAATCTTTAAGCTGGTGTGTCTATTAAAGAGTATCCAGAAAAACGATTTGGTGTACACACATACACAGGCACACACACACGCACACACACACCCAGAGACACAGACACCCAAACACACACACACAGACAGAGACAGACACATACACAGACACACACGCAGACACCCAGAGACATAAACAGACACACACACAGACACCCAAACACACACACAGACACCCAGAGACATAAACAGACACACACACAAACACCCAAACACACACACAGACACCCAGAGACATAAACAGACACACACAGAAACACACAGACACAGTGGGTGTGTGCGCTCTGCTGGTCGATAGGAGAGCAAACGGGGAACCAGCTCATTATCTGCAGTGGGCCTGAACGGGGCCTGAATCGATACTCGCTGGATGCTGGCAAGCAGCTCCGTCACAATGAGGGAGCCGTCTTAGCGATTTCGTGCCGGAACACCGCTGCGCGCCCCTCCCCCCGCGTGGCACCAGCTTGCCAGCCTTTTATAATCCCCCCCCCCACCCCTGAGGTAACTAAGTGCTGCTCCCCAGTGCTGAAATAAGCCTCACCGCTTTCAGCTCAGAGCCCAGCAGGACGCAGCCGCCTTTGGGAACTCGGATCCCTTGTAAAGCAGAGGTCCACCTGACCACCAACTGTCTTAAATTTAAGGATGAAACCTGGATTTGTCATTTGCACAATTTCATTGGGATCACTACAGCTTTGCATATCCCATCATGCTCCGCTCTGAGACACAGACTTAAAGCTTTGGATGTGGCCACAGGGTCAGCCTGTCTGTCCAGCATCCAAAGAGCATTAAAAGGAGTTAAAGGCCTGAGTGAAACTGACTGTTCTGCAGAAAACAGGGTTCAAACCAGCAACCTTCTGATCACAGTCTAACCTGCTGAGCCACATACCACCCCCAACTCAGTCCCTACCGGCAAGCAGGAGAGAACCAGCCAAAAGGCAGTGCGACCTCACACCCATGGCCAGTTACGCTAATGTTCCCTCCCGGGCAGCAGTGCGCATTAATCGGGGAGAATCACCGGCCGTGGGGTAGCAGAACGCAGACATGGCCAGGGGAGCCACAGATGTGTAACTTATCGCTCAATGATGGATGGATGGATGGATGGATAGATAGATATATAGATTGATAGATAGGAGCTGAGAGGCCCCCGGCTCCATTCAGCTGATTCCTCCTTGCAGGGAGGCAACATTAAAATAAGAAATTAATAATAAATAGCAGAGACTTTGGGAAACGTGGAAAGGATGATGAAAAACAAATGCGCTCTGACCACAACCCAATCTGGTGTAGCGTCTGGGGTATTACCCTAACAACACAGATACATCTGCTGCCAGGAGAATGAATCATCTTCAGCTGAAGGGGCTTTGAAACTTATCTGGGAAAATGCGCACAGCTAAAGGCTAAGATGGGCCGCCTGGGTCTGCCACCCCCTCCGTCTCAGTCGCTGTCCAAGAGGCGCATGGCAGAACTGCCAGAAACGCAAACCAGAGGTCCAAGAAATGACATACCCACCCCAGCAAACAAAACATGCAATGCCGTTTTCGTACATTTGGAGGAACGTCAGGGTCAGCCTGGGGGGGGGGGGGTGGTCCAGGAGGACTCTGACCGACTCTTACATTTCCACATTACACATTTTTAGCAGATGCTTCTGCTCAAAGTAACATACAGAAGAGGAAAGTCTTTGGGGTCAGACAGCTTGGGCAGGCAGTGTGCTGGGGGCAGTTAGGGGGAACTGTAATTACTTTGCCAATCACAGGTTCCGAACCCGGCACCTTCCAGCACAGATCCAAAGCCCTCAGAGTCAAGCTGTTCTGTTACTAAAATGACACTCAGTACAGAACCACCTCTACTACTGTAGGTCCAGGAGACCTGGCTGGCTGGATCGCAGGACATAAGAGCAAATTTCAAAATCTCACTCAGTCCACAGGGTACATTTCCAAGAAAATTTCTCAGGATTAACTGACTAACTGGAAATTTAACCAAAGTTCTTTGGACTACATTCTTTGAAGACTGAGTGAGTTTTGGTTCCAAATACTGTAACACATATACTTCTCAAAAGCAGTAAAACTGGACTCAGTTTATCAAATCTGCTCTTCAATTGCCTTCATGATTGCATATTTACTTAAATACCCAACACCTGTGTGGAATCACTGAAATTAATGTAAAGGCAGCTGTTTACTGTGGCCCTTCAAGTGCTAACGAGTGCTGTCATGCAGATAGGAAGCAGCAAAACAAATCTGTGGCAAAGCTACGGGACGGTACATGTCAGGGATATAACAAGACTCCCAAGCCTGTGAAGACACCTGTTAAGTTGATCCTTAAAAAGTGAAAAGTGCAGAGCAGCATCCGCAGTCTGCAGAAGTAGGACCCCCATCAAACCTGGGTGAATGGGAGAGACATCTGGCCAGAGAGGCGACCAGGAGCTTCAAAAGAGGTGCATCATACAACAAGATCAATGAAACTACCTACATCTAGCCTATACGAGAGGATGGTGAAAGGAAGGCCATTTCATAAAAGGGTCCACCTGGGGTCCTGGCTGAAGTTTGCCAAGAAACACCTTAAGGATCCTGCAATAAACTTTCAGGAGACTTTGTGGTCAGATAAATGCCAAACGTCACTCATGGAGGAAAGAACACAAGCCATCACCAAAACAGCACCGACCCGGCAGCGTAACGTGATGGGGGTGTTCCTCATCTCCAGGCACAGGGGAGGATGGGCGGGGCCAAATTATTAAGGGGGCGGGGCCAAATACAGAGAGATTCTTGGGAAAAAGCCTGAAATTCAAACTCCAACAAGACAAAGCGTAACGCCTGAGCTACCAAGCAGTGGGAGGCGGGTGGCGGCCAAGTCAGAATCTTTGGAATGACTTGAAGGATGCTGTACATCAGCGAAAACCAGCCGTGTAACACGCTAGCTGGAGGCGTTCCCAAAGGTGTTTCAACCAAGTACTGACGTGGGGGACTATACATTGTCGTATACTTTGTACACTTTGTTCATGAAATTAAAATGGTATCATTGCATTTATATGGTTTGTTGTATGCTTTGGGTCTGGGCAAAACAAGGCCAATTAAATCCATAACATTTACAGATTGTAACACAAGGAAATGCAGAATCTTTGGAGGGACTGTATTCTTTTTTTTCAGAACCCCCAAAGGGAAATGGAGGGGAAAAAAACTGATGGTTGGGAAAATAAAGATGTACTCTTGCGAGATCTTTTACGATCAGCCAGAAAACTGCATATAAGGGTGACGTTATCGCAGTGTTGGAGTTAAGGTTTAAACTCGAACCCGCTTTCTGGAATAGTTCAGTATAGACCCATATATCCCCAAGTACACCATTAAGCCAGAATACCAGGGAGGTGACCCATACCAGAAAAAGGTTTCAGGTTTAAACTTCAACTATGACACCGCGCTCGTTGGCTTTATGAGCAGTTTTCCGGCTATAATATCTTTCAACAAAAGCAAGCAACACCCCTTGGGTATCCATATTTCTTCACGGGCAAATTTTAATGAATATTTCAGTGTTTGTGTGTGCACATCACTTTCAATAGCCAAGCCGCCTTGCTTACGGACGCTGGCAGAGAATGGACACAGCGCATTTATTAATAACTGTTGGTAGCAGGGACATGCATATTCACACGGCCTGCAGCCTTTATGCCAAATGGCAGCATGGTGCAGGTGAGACCGTCAGCAGCTCTGACCAGCCATTGGTCCCCCTTTTGTGCCCTGGGGTCCCCGGCTCTCGGCGTGCCATCTCACACACCATGACACCTGACATGAGGCGCACCAGCTGGCCGGTGTCGGCCACCACACCGAATCACGTCTGAGTTTCACTTTGGCCTCACTCCCACACACTCGATCTCAGTCTAAGTATCCATCCATCACGGAAGGTTAAAAAACAAATAAAGTCTAAGAGAAGGGTCGTCCCGACAATGGTCTATTTTTTTATGAGGTCAACACCGAAACCATGTCTGTTGACTTCTCTGCCGCTTTTTCTGCACTCCCGCTGTCCCCTGGCCGACGCTGGCGCACTCTCTAGTCGCCGTGTCTGCCGTCTCTGGATGCCTGTGAGAATGAGGTGCTCCAAACCACCTGCTCAGTCTGTTTCAAAATCACGGTCAGCATCGTCGGGATGCTGATGATATGGGGGAAGGCAAAACATCGTTTTTGGGTGGGACAAATGAAGCCAAATGAAATATTGGGGGGGTTCACGACTGCCTCCCACCCTGTTTTCTACACCCCTAGGTCCTAGGTCCCACCACGAATAAGATCAAGAGAAGCTCGGCTTCAGGGTGTGACGGGAGGGAGCTGCCCGCAGCTGTGTCTCACGCTGGGCCGGCAGGCAGCTGCACACTTGCTAATTGGCTCGTGCTTAACTGTAACTGTAGTTCATAACATCATCAACAAGGGGGAGGCATGGCGTGAGACCAGGGAGACTCCGGCAGGAGGCCGCAGATCCGGTCCGGAGCTTTGATAGCGCCTGCTTGCCGGAGCCTGACGGACAAGGAAGAAAGTCCCACCCGGGCTTTGATCAGCTCCCCCACTGATGACAGCAGGACACCTGCATCCCATCAAGGGGGGGGGCACAGCCAGGCACTGCTCGATGCTGATTCTGCCACACTGTGTCCCTTTTATTCCTCGGCAGAGGTCCGGGCCGCTCTGTACTCACGGCACGGAGACGCGGCCCGCAGGATGCCCCCGCAGA
Source organism: Petrocephalus sullivani (assembly GCA_026780845.1). Taxonomy (NCBI): domain Eukaryota; kingdom Metazoa; phylum Chordata; class Actinopteri; order Osteoglossiformes; family Mormyridae; genus Petrocephalus; species Petrocephalus sullivani. The sequence goes on along the minus strand of JAODKM010000099.1, from coordinate 2,321,232 downwards.
GTCCGACGATCCATCTTACGCCCCTACCTCTATCTTACACCATTTTTATATAATTATAACCGATATGTGATGTGTTTTCTACAGCACACTACAACATATACAGCTGATGGCCACTCTAAGAAGCTCCTTCAGCAAGGTGACTTAAATCTGGTGAAACCATCACCGTCAGTCTCCAGTCACCACTTTACATGTTGTCATGTGACCACCAGGGAGTACTGAACCTGTCAGAATAAAAGACATCAGACTGACTTAATTAGGGTCAATATGTCAAAGACCCGAAGCGTAATATCCAAAAGGCAGCCTAATTTATGCTTGAATCGTGTAAAGTAAGGCCGTCTCCAGTTCACATAAGGTGCCGTCGGAAGGGTGACGGTTCCAGTTCAGGGAGGGCCCCATTGTGCTACAGTTCAGTGAGAAACTTAAAATAAACCACTCCAGTAAAATGAATGGATTAAATCACATCGCCTTTGGTATAAGCATCAGCCAAGTGAAGCAAAATCGAGTATCCGGGTACCATCCATGTTCCATTCACTCATCCAGTACTGAGGTAGGGGGTCCCAGCAGCCTGGAGCATGGGGCGTGGGTGTGATTGGCCAGACATGGCAGGAGGCACTGCCCATGCTCACCAAGCATGCGGTACATGCGCGTTTTTTAGGGTGAGATTAAAATATAATTTTAAGGCAGCGGCTTATCAGCTGAGTCCCTGAGGCCTGAGAGGACACAAAGCCTATTAAAGAAATCATCAATGTGCATTGAGAGAGAGAGAGAGAGAGAGAGAGAGAGGGAGCAAGACTGTGTGCTTTCTCTCAGGAAAGTAGGGATGACAGCAACAAACATACACGAAATGAGTCCAGGTATTTTGTATATGAGCTCACACCCCCGAGCAGAGGTGGGTAATCCAGGTCCAGAGAGTAAAGGTCCAGACCAAGATTTTGTCTCAACCAACAAGTTGAGTATAAGACTCACAGTCACTGACTACTCAACTGGTTGGTTGAAACAAAATCTCGACCTGGACTTTTACTCTTTGGACTACCCACCTCTGCTCCCGAGATACCCTCACTGTTAGTGACCCTCTCTGTGGTGTATAGAATTCTGCGTGGACCAGATACCATGGAGCATGTTTATGAGTTTGCTGAGAATTCAGACTGGGGTGGGGGGGAGTCTGGGCAGGGACCTCCCAAAGATCACAATTTTATATATTCAAAGGCCCCCATGAAGTGCTGGGCCCCCCGAATCTGCCAGGGCACCCCTCCCCCCATCGCCCCTGTTCCTGCGTTTATTACCCACAGATAACGCCCTTATGTACAGTCCCCAAATTCCCCCACTATTTAATCAACTGGACTCCGTGTGGAACGTGCATAATCCCGGGGCAGCGACACGGACAGGAACAGAAGTAAACCATTCATCATACTGGGGCTCAAGCGTAAGAAGCTGATCGCTGGGAATAATTTCCCTACAAACCACATGTCTGTCCTGATGGATGCCAGGACTTTGCCTGAACTGGATCGAGATGAACAGCCTCGCAGCCCTACCTTCCTGATGCAGAGCACCTCAGCAAGACATAAATCAGAGGAGCTACATGAAAGGACTTGGTCTTTTTCAGCTGGGGGGGGTGGAGTGGGGTGGGGGCGGCTGCGGTGTGAGGGATGACGTGAAGAGAAGCGGGCCGCTGGGCCCGTGTCGGCTCCCCCCGCGGAAAGCTGCATCTGCCTGACCCCTCCATGCCCCCCACCCCCAAGCCCAATCGAAAAAACCCAAAAATGTCAACACATGTACTTTTGAAGAAGAGGTGCTTCTAAGCAAGCTTCAGATAAGGTAAAGGTCAGAGACCCCTGGTGGTCATGTGCACATGAGCAGACAGAGGGGCTTCTGGGAGCCCATGGGCTTTTTAGCCAAGGAGGCAATTGGCCATACAGGGATTCCTATCTGCACGGCTCCCAAACAGCCGACCTCAAAGCTATAGAGAGATTACGCCCCCCCTGTAAGTTTTATCATATGATGCAGGAACCGAGTGCACAAAAGGGTGCATGGTCGGTCACCATGACAACCGAGGCACACGCCGGATAAGACTTACAGCTACATTCACAGCTCCTGAGTAGCGCACAATGAATCTGTTTATGGGTGGCAGTATCACTGATCTATCATTAGCAGATATCAAAAGAAGCCATACTGCCTGCATTTCATTAGGATGCACGTCTGCATCTCACTGCCGATTAACCTGGTTTCCCAGCCTAAGCAGCTTGCGGGCTCTGCGCGCTCGAGTACCCCGGCGCCCGGCCCGCTGTCTGCCGCCTCTCCGCCTGTCCCTCCTCTTTGCTGCCTTCTCTCGTTCTTATCATCTTCCGTTTGAAGCAGAGCAGATGGGGGCTCGAGAGTCACGCCTAATCCATCCGTTTATCGGGTGACCCCTTTTGCCGAAAATGAACGGGAGTGGCAGGATCTCGACAACACTGACCTCGATTTTGGAACTGACTGAACGTGCAGTTTGGGGCGTCACGTTCTTACGAGAATCTGGAGACGGCAGACGCGACGACTGGAGAGAATACGCCAACGTCGGCCAGGAGTCAAGGGAAGCACGTAAGAAGCTGCAAAGACGTCAATAGACCTACTCTTTGGGCTTGGTGTTGCCCTCAGAATACGTTATGGCTTCCTCCCTCTTTGTTACAGTGGTGGTGCAGAGAGCAGCATGCTCACTCACACCTCCAAGTTCCTCACTCTCCTGGAGTCTGTGTGATTCCTCCAGCAGTCTAATAACAGGCGCTTAGGTGAACTGTCCAATTTTTAGTTATCGTGTGATGGACGAACAGACAGACAGACAGACAGACCGACAGTATTGGGGCGCCTGCCTTTTCACACACATGAACTTTAATGACATCCCGTTCTTAATACATCGGCTTTCATATGGAGTTGGCCCACCCTTTGCAGCTATAACAGCTTCAACTCTTTTGGGAAGGCTTTCCACAAGGTTTTTCACACAACCACACACACACACACACACACACACACACCATGGGCAATTTAGACACCCCGATTTACCAAACCAAACTTTGGGACTGGCAGAGGAAACCGATACACCGTGTAGAAACCCATGAAAACAGAGAAGAAGGCTGGAAAAACCCAGACACTCAAAGCCAGTGGCAGGATAGGAACCCCAACTCTAAGAGACGCCCCCCTGAGCTACAGTGCCCCCTTCTGCACCATGTTCTTAGTATAATTACCATGATAATATAGTCGATTATTTTCGTAGCTATACTACTGACAGCTTTCCGTGGAGGGATGTGGCAATACAGCGGGGAAAGCATGACTGAAATGTAAAATATACGTGAGTGAAATCGTTAGGAAGGCGGCAAAGTTCATGTCCGTGGAAGTGCTGTCACTGTAGGCCTGTTATTTAGCGACTGTCTAAATGTCATCACTACCATTTTGCTGCATTTGAGTAACAACAACGAAATTCCGCGCCAATTTAACCTGGCATGCAAAATCTGATCCGCAAATCCGTCATCCCTGGGATTCTGTGACTGCTAAGATTGTCAATGCCATCTGACCTGGAGTAAAGACAGAGATATTCTGTCTCATGCGGCCTCTTTAGCAGGCCGAAGCCTGAAAGCAAAAGCATAGGACCAAACAGCCTGAAAAAGGACCATGCATCCACCCATCCATCCGTCTGCCACCCAGCTTCAAAGCACTTGGGATGTGTACACTATTTTACAGTATTAAAAATGTGAAATATGCAAATAAATAAACATGATGAAAATGTTAATTGGTTATTTGCTGGCTGAGTTTACACTGACTAAGACCAAAAATCTGACAGTGTACTGACATCATGGTCCCCGAGAGAACATTTGGCCATGTTTACTGTAATGTCAGAGCATGTTGATATGCTTAAGTGGAATAACTTCACTGCACAAATCATGCCCTGCCATTCTGTTTCGCAGACTCATTCATTTATGGGTCCCACCAAACTCTTTGAAAAAAATACTTTCAAGGATGTTCAGCTACTTAGCTTATTTAGAAAAACAGTACTGCTGACCAGTATTCATCTGGGCTGATGCTTCAATTTGCATATAGGGATAGTCCGCTCAGACTACTTTGCGCATCTAATTTCTGGTGAGGTCAGAACTGGTTTTCTTATGGTTGGAAGAATCAGTCTGGGTTTAACACTTTCAGTGCCGAGTTTACAAAGCATGAAGATATACGAAAATATACAAAAAAAATATATATATATACAAAATATCCAACATCCGTAGCCGTTTATCAGAGTGGGCCTGGAGTGTATCCCAGCAAGCACAGATCGGAGGACACCCTGGATGGAATGCCAGTCCCCTTAATAATTTGGTGATTATATTCAGAAATACTGCTTATTGATATGTCTATGTAGTTTTCATGCAAAACAAGACGAACATTTCACTGTACACTACGTGTGTGGTGACAAATGGTGATCTAGTGCTAAATTAGTAGTGGATTAAACACAAAAGTTTTCTGCTTAGAATTGTTTTTCATTAGACCTGGAAAGAGATCTCAGATAGCATTTACTCTCCAAGTGTCTCCAAGACCTTCGAGAGCTAGACCAAACAAACTTAGTAGCTTCGATTCATCTTCAGTGATCATCTCTAAACATCAAGCCTTTACATAATAAATCCCAAGCTGTTAATTGACTGAATAGGAATTTTAGGCAGAAAAAAAAACCAAACAAAACAATTTATCTAAGAATTAAGTACAAGCTATAGAGGAGTCTGGAGCCCATCCCAGGAACACGAGGAACAAGGCTGGCAGCGTCCTGGGCAGGATGCCAGCCCATCACTGAGCACATACACAGACTATCAGCAATTCAGATTCACCTAACTGCCTGTCTTTGGACTGCAGGAGAAAACTGGAATCCCATTCTTAAAATCTGGACAGAGTAAATTAGGCCATCCTGTTCATTTGACCTCTTCTGCCGACCCCTGGAGGTTGGGCTCTCTCTTTGGCTCTGGTTCCTCCCAAGGTTTCTTCCTTCTTGGGAGTTTTTCCTTGCCACTGTTGCTTCTGACTTGCTCACTGGGGGCTTTGGGCAGGGATAATGTAAAGTGCTATGAGACAATGTAATGTAATATGTAATATATTGTAATGTACTATATAAATAAAATTGAATTGAATTGAATTGAATGCAGAGACCTATGTGACACAAGGAGCAAATTCCACATACGTGGAGCGGGGCCAAGACTCACACCCTTCCCTGGGGAATGGGGGAACAGTGCCGTCTGCAACCAATATGAATATAAAAAATCAAGGCTTTGCTCTTGAGGTTACAGGATGGAGAAGAAAACAAAAGCATGCTTCTCAGGTAATTTGCAAAGCTTTAGTTAAGCTTTAGTAAAATACTAAACATGGTTTCCTACTGAGCGATTTATTACTGAGCTGAAAGGCGGGGAAGTTACAGACACGCTTGTGTATTTCGTCCCACCACAGCCGTCCTGTATCTTAAAATGCTGGCTTTGCCGTCCCTGTAAGCACATGGAACTACTTTGGGCTTGGAGTATTATTGTATCATTAGATAATAATAAAATTATATCGCTTCTTGCGGTAACGAGAAGTATTGCCAGATCCGACACACGAAACAGCACAGAGCAGGGATACCAACTGGCACAGAAAATCTGGAAGCCAAAAATAAAATCTCCAGTTTAATATGAGTCTTACTGTAGTATTAAATTGAAAACATACAAAAAAATCTAAGTATCTTAGCTAAGCCACAGGCAGTTTACCAATTAATACTCAACTAGTAGTTCCATAATCTGCTCACTTCAAGTGAGATCAACCGAGATATTGAAAACAGGGACCTTATGATAAGTGTGCATTCTTGTAATATTGAATACTATCTGCAATAGAGCCTAATGAATTTGTGTGCCTTTTAAAATTACAGTTTGATTAATTAATTGACACTTCTGCTCACATAAACACATTGAAATTGAACATGCAGCACCCCCGGGGATTTAACCTCCAAAAAAAGACGGGTCATTTTTAATAACAGCAGATTTATGGTTTAAAAGGCACGCGGGCCTTGACGGACGAGGAGAGGGTTGACGTCCTCAGAAGAAATTATAATTAGAAGAGAGGCAATCTTCCTTTTGCAACGCGAAATAAAATGAAAACTCACTCGTCGCCGTGGAGGACAGCGACAGCGCTGTAATTATAACATTAATTGTACAATGTACTGCATCAGTCACTGTGAAATTGGTTTTGTGGGGAGGATGGCCTGCAAAAGCTGCAAAGCTGCCGATGCTGCTGTCTCACATCATACAACATAGCCAGGAGAATCACACCCGGAAGGTTCCGCTCCACCCAACTGTGCCTGTCTCCAGCACCTGTCAAGCAGGTAGGCACCAGGAACATCAGTCCTTACCTGGGGCGGCCAATCAGTTTCCTCCATTCTCCAACATAGCCTGGAGAATTAGACCCGGAAGGTTCCGCTCCATCCAGCTATTCCTGCCCTTAGCACTCGTCAAGCAGATATAAACCAGGTATATCAGCCCCTAACTGGGTCCCCTGAACAACCTCACATCGGCCAACTGGATGAATACATTTTGTCAAGGCGTCACCATGACAATCCAGCACTCTGACCACACTGCTCTCCACACCACACATGTTGGTCAGCTAGTGTTGCCCTTGCAGGAAGAGCGGACAGACATGCAGACACACGGCACCCGCACTTACCTCTGCACACTGTGCCGTTTTCCACAGGCTCGTGGCCGGCCTTGCACATGCAGCGTCCAATGGGCACCATCCACTCGCCATCGCCGTTGCAGTACAACTTGATGGGCACATCCACCTCCTCACTGTTGGCTATGCACACGCCGCGGGCCACCTCCAGCGAGGTGCTTTCCGCCCCAGACAGGGTCTCCTGGAACACCGCCCCGTTCTGAATGACGCGAGGGCACTTGCGGAAGAAGACGCGGACGGCGATGAGCGACATGCAGCCGCCATAGTCCTGGAAGGCCAGGTAGAAGCCCTGGCGGGACATAGGCCCGAAACTGCGCACCTCCGTGTTGATCTTCATCACCCGGCCGCCCAGGTCCACCTGTGAGAAGCTCTCGTCGGCCGCAATGGTGTCCACCTTGACCCAGGGGTTCTCCATCCAGGCCGGGAAGGTCTTGGTGGCTGTGTCCGAGTCAGACTCGTAGTAGTAGAGGTTGAAGGTCTCCTTGCAGGAGCCCGGCACGTTGGGGATGCTGCCGCAGTCGCGCACTGAGAACTTCATCTCCACGTGGACGCGCAGCGCGCCATGCCGCCGGATGTACTTGGTGCGAACCCAGTTGTTCTGGCTGCTGTCGTAGACGTTGCACACCTGGTAGGTGCGGATGGTGTTCATGTTGACATCGTAGCCGCTGACTTCCTCCCACTGTGGGCCAGACAAACGCCGGTGAGACTCCGCTAAGTGAACACCTGGCTTTCTCTCGCGCTATGCAGTCACTCTCTTTACACGGTGCCAGGATCTGACAGGGCTTTTTAAAACGTGCTCGTTACAAACAGACATTTACATAAAAGGAGGTATTTAAGTGTCACAGGTACCTGTTGAGATGAAAACACAACAGCATTTTAATATAATAGGGACATCATCTTGACTGAAATGACTGCACACGGCACAGTCTTTGGTACCTACTTCCAAATCGCTGTGACGTTGCATTAGGGAAAAGCTACTCTGTTGGCAAACTAGCTCCGCCCACTTATGACTGCGGTGCACGTTGCACTTCCGTCTGCTACAAGCCTCCATCTAAGGCAGACTCTAACGAACATGGAGAAGTTGCCATCAAAACCAACTACTGCAACTGTGTGTGAATTAAAAAGCCATTAAATGCTCTGAAAAGTAATTATGACCGTCGTAATTAGTGGTCAGATTAAACAAACAAAAAAAAAATATATATATAAAGTGTGTATTTTTTTTTTCAACAGGCCTGGCAAATGACAAAAGCTTTTTGTAAAACGAATATGGCTGTACGCCTAAATACAACAAGCAAAATAGGTCTTTCCAACTGGCAATATTAATGCAACGTCTTCTGCAGCCAATCATGAGCAAAAACATGATTTATGGGCAAACCTGCACAGTTAAATCAACTACTGGTCAGCAATTATCTGCAGCAACTAAAAAAAATCCTAGTAAGCCTCACAGAGGAAAGACTTTAAGACTGTAATTTTGTCAGTTAAACAAGGATTTGTGAATGAATACGAGATTAACAAATGAAGCCTGCAAGGTTTGTATATACATTCTACATTATACTGAAATTTAATAAGCAGAATTATAAATAATGAATGCATTTTAATAGTTATATTGTGCAATAAATTATTGACAATGTTGTACACTTCCGCTTGATGAAATACAAAGCTCCTGACGTGACTGTGCCGCCAGTAGATGTGATATACAGGGGAGCACATCATGCTGCTTAATTGAGACTAAGAATGAACAAGCTGGGGTCACTGCCAATGTGTGATGCACATCTGCTCCTACAGAATAGTGCTCTTTTCACAAACGCCTGCCTCAATGGGACGCCGCGGACACAAGGTGCAACATCCTCTTTCTGCAGGGCAAATGCATTTGACAGATTAAATTAAAACACAGTCCAAAGGGGGGCCGGGCCGGGCCGGGAAGCGACGGGGGACACAAAGGGGCGCAGAGCCATCCGCATCAATGGAAGGGGCCTTCCATTGTACCCCTGACGCTTTGGCAGGAAGCAGCCGAGGGAATCCAGATGGAATGCGGCACGGGCGGGAGGGAGGCACGCGGAACGCCCCCGACATCATCGGGACGCGGATCCTCGAGTGGCCATTAGAGCGCGGCCTTGGGGTCCGGGACGCAGGGACGAGCTGATTGGACCCGGGGCCATTAGCGGCCTTCAAGTGCTGTGGAGGGAACAACTCTCTCGCGCAATCGCAACAAACAAAGACACGCTGGCTCTTATGAGGGAAGGAGGGGGCTGGCTAACTGTGTTTGGGATTATTCTACGGTTATCCATTTCTCAGAATGACCTATTACTCATGGACTACCCAGAGCACTGTTTTAAGCCACAGTAACAATTTGGTTGCCGTCCCCTTCAGAATACATAGCCGAAAAAAGACACATTTCTGTAAGGGAAGGGGAGGGGCTTAAACCCAGTGTTAACCTATCAGCTGCCAGTGGTTACAATAAGCAAGTTATGCATTTCAATGCTTAGCTTTCCCACATAGGATTGCAATAAAAAACAAACAGTAGGCCACAGTGTCACAAATGGACAAAGGGACAAAGTATGTCCTCCAGCAGAAGACCACTGTTGTGTTGTCTACACAAATATTTCAGCCAGAAAACCCTCATGGCCACCCAATGATTAAACAAAAAAACCAACTTGTAATTACAAATCTCTCTCTGCGATTGTTAATCACAATCATAATGATGACTACATGCCCATGCTTGTTGATTTTGAACATTATGAAAAATGTAAATGTTTTCTTTTGTATTTTGAATGCTTCAGACCCGAGTCCGCTCCCCTCTGCTCAATACAGAACTGTAGCTCCTTCCCTGGAAGGGGCTCGTAAACGGTTTTTGATTCTAATTTGACCAAATGAACATGAAAAAGGAAAAGAGAATAACACAGTAAGTCTGCCGTGGCTATGTGGCCCCCGCTGCGAGTCGTGGGAACGCGCCGGGGCCCTGCGTTTCTCCCGCGGCTGGATCGGGCGGCTGAGCAGCTGCTGCATTCCCAGCCTGGCGGAGCCCCCGTCCCCCGGCTGCGGGGACCTGCCATGGCCTTTGTGGTAGGCCTCGCTCCCATAGCACAGCATGAGAACATAAATAAAGCACACTCTGACCTCTCTGCAGCATCACACCATTCAAATATGATTTTATACAGCGCCCTCCCCAATATAGCTGCCCCAGACCACTTAACAAAAAAGGATGAGAAAATTAGAGCGAATAAATTAAGCAGGCAATGAAGAGTGCACGACTCGAGCAGACAGGAGCGCCGCAAAGCCGCGCTGTCAGCACCACGTGGTATCTCACTTTCTGCAAACTTTCGAAGGCTTCTACGACTCTTCCGAGTGTAATTACATATTTTGGCTCACGCAAGAGCACGTTTAGTGTAAAAGCGATCACCAGGTGCTGGGAACCAGCTATGCAGAGCAACTGGGCCAAAGCGAGACCAAACCCCGGCCATTATTACTGACTCTTTGTCCTCTTTACACCACAATTATTCAAACATCCATGAACATAAAAAATTTTACTCACACCAGCAGGTAAAGAGAATACATACATTCATACATATTTCAGAAAGACTGTCAGGCCATCTGGTCAACTGAATCTCTGCAATATCATGTTCACGGTCTGTGTCTTTGCAAGCATTATTTGAAAAACAATAACCTTGTTTAGGTATATTATAAACCCACACTGACACCCCGTCTTTGCAAAGAAATGTGATATTTCAGCACAGAGTACCAAATGCTTGGATGATTAACATTTTAATACTCCAGGATTCTCAAAGCGTCAACTGGATCAACAGTTTTATCTTCCAATGAAATCTATGCATGCATTTTACACCCAATTACTAGCCAAAATTAATACTGCCTGGCAAAAAAAGATTCCAAATACAGTATAGAGATCGACCGATATATCGATTCACCGATATTTTTCCCGATATTTAAGGATTTTGCCATAATCGGTTATCGGTTT
>JAODKM010000099.1:2289729-2301709 GCA_026780845.1 Petrocephalus sullivani | reverse complement strand
CCTGCCTACCGCACACACTTCCTTACTACATACACCTGCCATCTGCATACACCTACCTACCGCACACACCTGCCTACTGCACACACTTCCTTACTGCATATACCTGCCTACCGCACACACTTCCTTACTGCATATACCTGCCTACCGCACACACTTCCTTACTGCATACACCTGCCTACCGCACACACTTCCTTACTACATACACCTGCCATCTGCATACACCTACCTACCGCACACACCTGCCTACCGCACACACTTCCTTACTGCATACACCTACCTACCGCACACACCTGCCTACTGCACACACTTCCTTACTGCACACACTACCTTATTGCACACACCTGCCTACCGCACACACACTACCTTACTGCACACACTTCCTTACGGCACACACACTACCTTCCTGCACACACTTCCTTACCGCATACATACTACCTTACTGCACACACTTCCTTACCGCATACATACTACCTTACTGCACACACCTGCCTACCGCACAAACTTGCTTACCGCACACACACTACCTTACTGCACACACTTCCTTACTGCACACACACTACCTTACTGCACACACTTCCTTACCGGACACAGCACACACTTGCCATCCATATGCTGATATGAACATTACGCTGATTTTAACAACCGATAAGCAATAAACCAAGCATTATGGACACATATATTTGTATATCATTACTGCACAAACATCCTTATAAAACGACAATAGAAACTTGGGTGTTTCACATAGGGTTAGTCTTAGGGTGTGTCCAAAATCGCATATTTACATTATGTATTGATTTTTGTCATATGCCTATTTGTCAACCGATAATGCAGTACATAATTTATGTATGCATGAGAATAGTAAGCATGCAATCAAACCACTGATGTAGCTTGACCCCCGCAAAAGTTAAAAACTGTAAAAAAATGTATCACTTAAAAAAATGCATATTTAAGTCAACTTATGTAACTGGGTATTGTTTTCTCCAATGGCCTTGTAGGACAGCGTAGCGTCCAGCTGCACCCTTCAGAATTTTGCAGAATGTAGTATGCCTTCCGGGTACCATTTGCCTACTGTCTCATCCATACTGAGTATTCAGACATGCTCATATCACATACTATATTTTGCCTACTACATAGCACACAAGTATGTGATTCTGGACACTCCTTAAAGCTGATGAAGTAGATGGGTGCCGTCATTCCTGTGATCGGCACCTGCAGCAGGTTTTGATGGTGTTGATACAGTATATGGCCTGGGCCACAGGGCCTGTCTTTGCACACAGCACCACTCGGGCCTTCCTGCCTTCCTGTACAGCAGCGAATTTCAACCTTTTCTAGGCCAGGGCCCCCTGAACGAAAGCAGAGCAGTGATAGGGACTCCTTACCACTAATGTCAGGGAAATAGTATTTCTTATTCCTGGAACACCCCTATTGTAGAGCGCTCCTTAAAGCACAACAGAGCCCCGTGAAAGTAAATAAGCTGTCAAGTGGCTGGGCGGCATTTCCTCACAGGCAAATGATAGCAGTGATAAAATCGGCTTGTCAGACACATTTAGAAATTACTCTTAGCTGGGGGGGGGTTTGGGGGGGCAGCAGGACTGAGTCACATCTCTCCTTCCTTCGGAAGACAAGTGTTTAACCTCTTTAATATGTTCAGTCACATCCTGCTCCCGGGTCACGGGGTGTAACGCACCAGGATAAATTTTGGTCTGCTGCCGGTTCATGAGGTACAGCCTGACCAGGAGCAGAAGCCCCCCTTTACGCCGTCTACACAAACCAACCATGACACATTCATCCCGCCCTCACAAGAGTAATCATCTTGGAAACAGCTACAGTCCAAGTTACCTACACAACAGCAAGCCTACTAATATGCCGAGAAAATACAAAGAGGGTTATTAATAGGCACATTGTGTGCTGCTTTTTTGGAGCTAAGCTAGTCAAAGCACACATTCAACACAACTGACAAAAAAAACAACTTCTGTTCAGTCATACATTAAAGGTGTGAACAATCACCATGGAAAGACCTTCACATTAAGAGACAGACAGACAGACAGATAGATCGATAGACAGACAGATAGATAGATAGATAGATAGATAGATGTTTACAGAACACAGAATAAATAGATATGGATTGTGAATATAGTAATGTATGAAATATATGAAGATAATCATTGCAGGCATCACAGACTGGTTTTTGGTTGACCAACTGCCCGTCTAACCCGAGGACAATTTCCGTTTTTAACACATTAAAGCTGAGAATCACAGCGCCGACGCGCCTGTCCTCGTCTTTTCCGGCCTAATGGTGGTGCGCCTTGCCTTCCGGTACATCGCGACACAGCCAACATCCACACCTCTCGGACGGGCTACGTGTCTGCTGCCTGTGACATTCCGGCCACGTTTTCACGAGCGAGGCGAGAATGTGACATGAGTTTCCTGAGATGTAGGGCTGCATTGTGAAGCCCACAGCTGAAGAACGGCTGAGTGCTGGACTAATCTACAAAAATGTAAAAAAGAGAGCGAAAAAAAGAGGCTTTATATAAGGAAGTGTTATACGGGGCTCCAAAGGGAATGTTGGGAAGTATGAATTTTAAGTACACATTTTAAGATCTTACTGCAAAATGTTCTACTACATTATGAAGGTTACCAGGACTAAATTCCCATGGGTTTAAACCAAAAATGCTCCACTATGAAGAAAGTGATTAGCCTCCATGCCTTTTATTATTGTCCAAGGATGTGGCGTGAAAATACTGTAATACTAATTTTTCATAGACAATTATATACTTTCTCTAATCATAACGGGCTTTGTGAATCCCATTCTGCAATCTAAACGCTCCATGCTCCTTATCTACATTCATTCACATTAATTTGATGAGGCTTCTTATAGTTATTGTTTGATTCTAATTAATTCCATTTGCAATCTGTGAAATATGAGCTTCTGGTTAAGCTATTTATGATAATTGAAACAGAGGCTTTATGTATCCCCAAAGTGGCGCCTGGAGTATACATTTTCATTACACTTTGATCTAATATTGTCATTTGTTCTTTAAGGTCACAATGTGTTCATAAATATTACATGGAGAGCTTGGCACTATGGGAAAACACTACTCACATTATCCACAAGTTAGTACTTATGGCATGCAAAGGTAATTTACAGGAGAGGCCACTCCATTAGGATGAAAATGACACACACTAAGCTATCTGAATTCAGCCCAAAAAGCCATTCTGGGCAGCCTCTCGCACTAGACAGAGCTCCCCATCGGGCAGTGGCACCAGCCTGCCGTAAGAGCCACTGCGGCTGAAATGACTGGAGAGGAAGCGCATCGGCCCCGCGTCTCAGCCGGGACACCTGAGTGCTTCTGCTTCTGACATCCATGTGGCAGAAGCCACCACCAAGGCCAGGAGCCAGGCACGAGATATCAGCAGGGCCATCTGCCCGGACCTGAAGCTGGAAGAAATGGCGAATCCCGGCGGCCAGTTAGCATCGTCGCTCCACTGCGCACCCTGGGCAAGATACTGTCCAGGATCCTCTTTCTAATCAGAAAGCCAGGTGACATTTGGAAGAAGTGATTAAACAAAGCGATCAATATCACCATTGAACACTGAGCTACCTGACTGGCTTTGGTGACACTGAAACCCATATAAGCTGTTGTATTATATAACACAATAATTCATTCCTAAGAAGAATGAACAGATTGAACGGACATCATTACCTTATTGATTATTCACTAATGGAAATAAGAAACTAGTAGAATAGTATGCTTCTTATAGTGGTAGCACCTTTAACAAAAATGATTTACCTTTATACATGTGTATAAACACATGCACACACACACACACATATATATATATATATATATATTTTTTTTTTTTTTTTCCCCTTTTGTCCAAAATTACATTTTTGTAAATGCAGGAGGATTTATTTCCCATGGGTAAATTGAAAACATGGCAGGAAATGTTGGAATGAGTTATTTTAATAGGTACTGATTTAATATTGTGATAAATGCAGCACAGGAATTGGTGGATTGCTGGTGTATTCAGTCCTCTAACGATCTTAGTTCCTAATTAGGAAGGAGTACATTATGTTTACATACATTTATAAATTTTCCACCTGCTTATACTGGACAGAGTTGTGTGTGTGGGGGGGGGGGGGGTCAAAGCCTATTCTGGGCAGGATGGAGCATAAGGCAGGGGCATGCCCTGGTCGGGCTGCCAGCCCATAACTGTCTACATACAGCCACAGCAAGCAATTTAAAGACAGCATCTAGCCTTATGGTATGTTTTTGGATGGTGGAAGGGAGTCAGAGTACTTGGAGGTAACCTAGATGTGGAAAGTTCAGGTCCAGAAAGTATAAATCCACACCAAGACTTTGTTCCAACCAACCAGTTGAGCACTCTGTGAGTATGACTCCATATGCACAGAGTAGAGAAGGGATTCGAACCAGAAAGCGTGAGAAAACAACGCTACCCAGACAGCCACTGCCGTCCCCGGAAGTCTTCCCAGGGTATAAACGGGGCACGAGAGCCTCTCTGACCAAGTCACAAAGCATACGGCATGACTCCATCCTCCTCTGCTCAGCAGCACTGTGGCAGCCCATTCCCACTCGGCTCAGAAGCAGAACACAATGCAATCATTTAATCACTTTTTTGGGGGGGGGGGTCTATTTGCTAAGCTATATGAAATCAGTCTTGCTTAATATTGTAACAGCCGTGCCTGAAATACATCAGGTGCAATATTTCCATTTTTAATAAATATTAATAAAATAGAGTTTGTCACCAGCGTGACGTAATCCGCCCCAAGATATAATGGAGATACGGCTTAAAAACGACTAAATCATGCTGTGGTTTTGCTGATTTTGAATCTATCTTAAAGAAAAGCAGATGAATGACGTGGAAAATAGCACTGTTGCTTTTTGTTTCCTGTGACGGCCAATGTGTAGGCTACATTAACTTGCCCTGACACAATGCATGTCAAGGACACCGCTCTTAGCTTTGCGTGAGTACCGCTCAGCAGTCGTTGTCAATCGGGACCGCATTTGATCCGAACTCGTCACCAATATGACACATTCACGTTTTGGCTAATATCAAAAATGAATGCATGTGATCAAAGGAGAGGATTGTGGTCTGGTTACATTTAATTCCAGTGCTGATCTGGTGGCTGTCGACAGTTTGTCCACTTTCATCCCCCGGCAAGCAGAGCCAGCCGGGCCTCCGGCTCCTGATCAGTCCATCTTCTCATCCGTTTGCCTCACGGCCAAAGAATGGAGGGACTCGCGCTGAGCCAACCGTGCATCATTAGGATAGGGAAAGATTTGCGGGGCTGCCTAAGAATCGCTGCCCAGTACAATGCATTCTTCATGATAATAACAGGAGATGCTATTTTGAAGAAGATGGTTCCAAGTCCTTCTTCTTACCAACATGCCAATGAATCTGCATTAAAGTTAAACCACACATGCAAACTGAATTAATCACATGTGGGAGAGGTTTAAATCAGTTACACAGCATTAATTTGTGGTTATAATTGCATTTGTTTTAATTGGGGATTTCACGTACACACACACACATAAATTCATTGATATTACGCGAAAGCGAGCAGCCCCATAAATAGTCACGGGTGGCTGTTTTGGCGACGTCAGGAGATCAGGAGAGAAGGGCGGCCGCATCTGTTTCCTAAGACGCAGACGCTGCGTGAGTGATAATTGCTCATCAGAGGGACGCTTGTTCTGCCAAGAGGGTCTCCTGACACCCTGGTAGGAAGAGGCTGCCAGAAGCTCCCAGTTTAACGGACAGCTGCAGCCATGCTCTGTGTTTAATAAATGCGTGACTTCATGGGTGACACTTCTAAAGGCTACGGGAAAGGTGAGGGCAGAAACGTCATGACGTAAAGGCGTGTCCATAGCTGTGTCCATAAAACAACAATAACAGTAATAATAAACACAATCTGCTCCATCTAAAGTGTGAAAGACGTGCCAGTAATTGGAAAGGCTCATTAAGAACGTGTCATCAAACTGTTCAGTAGGCCTAAGTCAACACTTAACAGGTACGCAGAGCGTTCCGCAGAGACGGCGCGAACGAATGAAATACTGTTGTATTTAATCCTTTGTCACACAACACACAGGATCTGCCCTGAGAGAGTCAATCATTTGTCTGTGAGCAAACACTCAGGCCTGTATGTAGATGTGAAGGCAATGTGTGGCTATATAGGCTGGTAATTTAAGCAGTGCTCAGCTCTGATTAAAATCCAAGGCGAGTAATGAGGAGGTTAGGGTGGGCTCAGGGGGCCAGGTGTTTGGATGGACCCCCCCTGAATGGAGATAAAGGGAGCATGGATAGTGAACCGAGAGGAATTCCAGCAGAGCAGTGAGCTGGTAAGGGGGGGGCGCATAAAGTGTTGAGGGGTGCCGTTCAATCCCCAGGCTGAAAAGGCGGTTTCTGACAGGCCTCATGTCACTGTTCTTCACTTGCATGGGGCCAGCAGGCGACCGTATTGGCCGACATTCGACACTGGGGCTGGAGTCTGGCGTGTATGAAATAAGCATCTCAAAGTCCTGCTTCATAATGGGCCCTGACCACAGGCACCCAGCATGCAGGGAATGGTTAGGCACTCGCGGCTGGACTTACCCTTAGGCCTTCTGGATCCAGTCCCTAAAAGGATGCTACTGTATTCAGTTTGAAGGAGGTACTTAACCTGAAGCCTGTACTTTGGGATAATGAGGCTCTGTATAATATATAACTTTTCTATAGAGCCTAGGCCACTTCTCACATCAGCAGCAAATACTGGTGTAAGGTCCAGCTTTGCTCTCTCTCTCTGCCCTCCTATTATGCAAACGACCCGCCCGAAAGCAGGTGCAGCCCTATCCAGTCAGAAAGCTAGGGTAACCACTGAAGGTGACCTCCACTTTCCTCCATGATATGTATATTAACAAAGAGGGTCACTTCTGAGCTATTTTCCATCTACGTCTCATTTTCCCATAAAAACTTAGTCACTTAAACACTTATACCAAGAAAAGAATCATTTATGTACACACATCTGCTGCTGGTTTGGAAAACAGCAAAAAGGATGAAGGACATACTGTGCTTCACCTTTAAAAATGATGTGTTTATAAATCGCCAAGTGAGGTAAATCGTTATGAATGGTTGTGAGTGTGCCCCGCTATGGGTTGGTGCCCCATCCTGGGGGTTCCTTGCCATGTGCCCATGGCCCCCGGGATAGGCTCTGGACCCCTCGCAAACCATGAACAGGACGAAGCGGTTTGGGGAAATTGATGGATGGATGTAAATGGTTATGGACACCAGCATAACTTGAGAATTTAAATGTTCAGTATGTTTCGAATTAATCGTACAATCTTCGCTCTATCTGAGTATGTCTGGCTATATTCTCTGCCCTGGACCTTTCTGAGTAGGTGTGCTAGCCCACGGAGAATTTGCAACGTTTTCCAGAGGGGTCTTGGAACCTTGTGTGTGTATCTGCATACTGTACCTGAACCAAATCCACAAGCCTGCCTGCACATTTCACCTTACAGGGGGCGGTGAGCAGGGCCAGCCCAAGCCTTTATGGGGCCCTAAGCTGAATTTGATTTGGGGGCCCCCCACCACCTAAATCAAGCGCTCTTGGGGGCCCCCTAGTGGCGTGGGGCCCCAAGCGGCCGCTCAGTTCGCTTATGCTTCCCGCCGGCTCTGGCGGTGAGAGATGGCAAAACGGGGCCTTTTTGCATGACGATTAGACAGAGAAAAGTTTTTACATTCATCAAATGATAAAACGTAACAGTGAACAATATATTTCCAGGGCAAAAATACATTTCTGGAATATTCGATTTCTGCTTGCGAAATAGGCTACGCTTCATGGAATTAGAAAATGCAAAATCCGGATTTCAGTCAGAAGAATAAAAAATAAAAATTAACAACAATGAAGGCGAAAGGAGAGACAGCATAAAGTGATTTTCACTCCCTGGGAAGATACGGTCGCTCGCTCGCTAATTGCGCAAAAAATAAAATCATGTAATTCCAGTGCTTACATGTTAAAAAACGAACACACAGATCTTGTAAGCCATGAGCATTTACCCCAGAATTGCCAAGCAAACTTTCTCGCCGATGAAACTGCCAAAATATGTAAGTAAAACGTTTATGGGAGAAAGATGGAGAAGTAAGTCTGATGCTTGCGGCTGCGCCGGGATGTTCGCGGGATGTCCGTCTGTCGGCTGGGGCAACCATGGGGCAAAACCCGTAATCCCTTTAAATATTTACTCAAGGCCAGAATTCGGTTTAAAATGGCAAAACCGATCTCTTAAAATGAGCGTTTTAATATCAGAGTATTTGCACAACATTAAAACGCGCTACTGCAAAGCCCGGCGTCACCATTTTCATTGTATTGTAAATAGCTAAAGGCAATCTGGAGTGGATTATATGGTATATTGGCGAATAACCACAATGGGGAAAAACAAGCACTTTTGTTTGCGATTAGTCATGAAGCTTTTTCACTTATGTGTCGTTAGTGCAGGCTGCAGATTGCCCCAGATAATCATCCTATAACTAATTATGTCAGTAGAGACTTTTGGTGCTGTGACTGTGTGTGCTGACACTCCGGGGACCGACGAACGGGAAATGAGGGTTAATTATACATAAACAACTATAAACATGCGGAGAAAATGACTGACTGTATTAATCATCGTAGAAATCAAAGGAAAATGCAGTGGAAATTAGACTAAATGGCTTTGTTTAACAATAAATGCTGATTAAAAATAGAGTTTTTAAAGCAATATGAAGTTCATTTAAATTTTAAATCGCGTCTTGTTCTAGTTCGTTTCTTCGCATTCTTTGTTTCTTCTTCTCAAAAAAAAAATTAGAATTTGTAAATATTCCTAAAATATTCGTACGAGCTCCGATTACCCGTGAAGCCAGAGAAACAAACGATGCAGGCAGATGCATTTGCCGTGTAATGGGTGTCCTGCTGAGCTTAGACTACCCAACTTTAACCTTATCTTACCTTACCTTACATCATTATGTTTTTCGTATTACAAAAAGCAATCAAAATTCAAAAAGCACCAGCATCCCCTAAAGGTTGTCCTTTGAATCTTTGAATCACTTATTTACCTATTTATGTGTGGAGATTTGCCTATTATAGGTCTACGTCTGAGAATTAACTCAAGAGATCATTTCCGATGCGCCTTAATTTCAATGCATCTTCTGAAATGCAAACCTGACAGGGCACGGCGATGGCGGATTTTATTCACTCGTCTAGCCCCATTTCGACTTCATTTAGCCGATTCGGGTCATATGCGCCCAGGTCCGGGATTTGGCCCGCAGTCAGGCTCCCAGCACGCGCACCGAGCACGGCGCCCCGAAGACACCCGAACACCGTCAATGCAGGTGCACGTGTCAAGTACAGTTTTAGTCTAAATCAAAATTACAGGATGATGAGCAGCATTTATACAGCCCACTATTTTGCTAAATGAAATCATATTTTACCCTTCCATTTGGCATTGTAGATGACAGGAAGGTCACAGAAACACGCGGCAGAACTGGCTCGGAATACATATTTGTCTAAAAATAATGCGCGAGCGCTAACAACAATGGCATGCATAAAACATTATGGTCTGGCTACAAATCAGAGGCGGTCACTTTTAAACCAAACTTGCAGCAGTAGGCATATAAAGCGGCTGGGCTACAAAGCGGCTCGGGGTGCCTTTTTAACGCCCCCTCACCCGATTTTCTTTACATTCGAGGACACCGAAATTGCACAAGTGGATGGAAATACTCCCGTCTCGAATCCAATCAATTCCGCTCGCACGAATAAACAGGATGGACCTCTCTGCTCGGCCCACAAGTGGTACTGAAGGGTGCAGGAACACTGCTGCTTTTTGGGGGACTGGGTGGGGGGCTGGAAGTGGCATTGCAGATGGAAGGAGTTAGAGCGATGGAAACAAGATGATGGATGAATTCTGGCACGTTTTTCTGGTCTGTTTCACAGCTCAGAGTTTCGAGTCTGTCAAATGTGATTGTCGGGGATTGAAAGGGGACCCGTAAAAATTCTAATCTACCGTTCCAAGGAAAATGAAACTGAGGTGAAGTGGGAACCCCCTGCCGTGTGAAGTAAGGCACTTTTGATAATTACTTTTAAATGGAGGACAGATCAGTTACAATAATATAACATGAATGATACAAATTAGCGTGCATTTAAAACGTATTACATTTCCTTTTCTGACACAGAGACAAATTGTTTTGCTCCATATTAGGATGACCTTTTTATGTGCATTGTATATATGCAAATATTTTCATACGTTTTATACATAAATACACTACATCTTTCCATTCTATAAATATAATAATATCTTCAAATGTATAGGATTTTGTTTTTAAAGTTGTCATGGAAATGGTCAAATCCCATCAGAGACGAGCTGTGATTCTGATGAGGTCTAAACTGGTACCAGAAGTAAGCTTGTTTGCAGTCAAAACATTCTCCGTGACAGGCAGGATAAAACCAGGTCAGTCCGGTCCATTTCAGGAGCGGGTCTTTTCATGCCCTGCCAATTCGGGCACAAATCAATAAGCAGGGAATAATATGCACCTTGTTCACGGCTCATAAGGGTGTTAAATAAATAAATAATGATGCATGTAATAACAGTTAGAAACAAACACCATATGGGCACGACAACATTTTGATGACAGTCTGTGGCTAAGGATGTCCTCCAGTCTGACTCTGCATGTGAGAACCTGCATTATTCACATCTATAAAATGACCTTTATAAATAACAACAAACATGGGGGATTCATCCTGCGGCCTCTTGTTTCCACAGGGGGTCCCGAGTGACAAACAGGTCAAGAGTGACCCCAGAGGCACACCTGCGCATCACTGCTGTCTTGTGCATGCATGGAATCTTGCAATGGACTGGAATCTTACGATGTGACAATGCATGCACCAAAGTCGATGCAATGCGGCATCGCAGGGAAATGAGAGCTGCCGCAGTTCCCATCAGCGGCCAGCAGCGGCATGACAGCGGCACGCAGTAATGCATGGAAGATGCACAAAGCATGTAAATCTCCCGTTCCTCACATAATTAAATCTTCTGAAATTCAATACTGGATCTGCAAAGTCCTTCTGTATTTGGATGTGTTAGCTGAGCACTATAATGTTCACCGTTATAAAAGTAAAGTAAGAGTTTACTTACAGTAAACATGATGTAAAGATGGTTCTATAACGTTAATTTTTGGCCTTGGTATTAACAGTTGCGTTACAATTAATCAGTAATTAGAGTGGGGTTGTCACCCATTTAAAAAATTATAGTAAGTAATGGATAAAAGTCCCCTTTCTTAGCACGAAGAGCCTTCTACACACATTTAGTCTAGATGGACCGGTGGCTCCTAACCGTCCAAGTGCCAACCGTTAACAAGGATTTACCAGGAAGGGGGTGGATACTGCTGGTAAAAATAAGTGTCATCACCTGCATGCAGTTCACCAGTCACATGGGGGGCAAGTAATCACTCTGCCCAATAGAGTGTTTATTTACCCCAGTCTGCTTTCGGTGCCCCAACCGGAGGGACCCGGTGCGGACCAGCAGCTGTCGGGGGCCCTCCTCCATTTTCACCTCAGCCCTCCCCTTCTCAGAAACAGCACCCTGAGCGGCTCCACGTTTACGGGGAGGTGTGACTGACAGCTGGCATGTAGCGGTACATACAACACCAGCGAAATATACCAGCATGATTATGATGGGAACGGTAAGCGATTCTGAAACACCTGAAACCAAATAAGTTAAATATCCTGTGTCTTGAATCTGTCTACTGCGTGTGCATATACTACTGATCCTGTCTACTGCGTGTGCATATACTACTGATCCTGTCTACTGTGTGTGTATATACTACTGATCCTGTCTACTGTGTCTGCATATACTACTGATCCTATCTACTGTGTGTGCATATACTACTGATCCTGTCTACTGTGTCTGCATATACTACTGATCCTGTCTACTGTGTCTGCATATACTACTGATCCTGT
>JAODKM010000099.1:2268750-2280141 GCA_026780845.1 Petrocephalus sullivani | reverse complement strand
CACGATAGCTAACGTGCACACTGGCTAAACAGCATGATAGCTAACAGGCACACTGGCTAAACGGCACGATAGCTAACAGGCACACTGGCTAAACGGCACGATAGCTAACGTGCACACTGGCTAAACGGCATGATAGCTAGCAGGCACACTGCCTAAATGGCACGATAGCTAACGGGCACACTGGCTAAACGGCACGATAGCTAACGTGCACACTGACAAAAATAAAGAATCTTGAAAAGCCTCTATGTTGCCAAGCTGGTAAAAACAATGGCCAGTTACTGAGGGCTCCTTGTGAGCCTCACTGCAATGGGCAGTCCCGCTTTGAGGGACACATCATTATCAGAGCATATAATGATCTCCACTTTTTTCCCAGCAAGATCAGCTGAGGATGATTGTAGACACCGGGCAAACGGATAAGAAATCATTTAAATCACGTAAATCATACAGAATATCCCATGTGAAGTCTGTTGCGGATCGCTGGCTGCCTCTAGGTTATCTCAGAAACCCTGCTACTTACGGGGTGTAATTAATCCCCTTTGGGCTCAAGACAGTCACGAGTAATTAGACCACAGCTTGTAATCGACCATGAAAAAATGCAGTTTATGTGACCCATGGTTTGGCATGTGAAACATCCCAGATCTTTGGTATGGCATATAAATATTTACCATATGTACTACATGTACGTTTGTGTTCCTGACCTTTGTCCATTGTATAATGCACTTACTGTTCTACTCATCTGCACTGACATGAGCTGGACATAACTCCCAGTAAATACATTTAAACGATTCTGGTTTATTGCTCTCTTTTTGTCTGCTAAGTGCAATCAGTGCTCCAACTGATGGTCTTCCTGCTTACATTTGGGTAATTCGATACTTCATACTGATTAAGTGGCAGCTCTCATGAAAATGAATTGCTCTGGTTCAGTAGAACGACGGTCAAAGACAGTGAGGAGGTCAGGACCTCCCACAGCTTTCTAGGACTGCTGCTCCAGCAGCTACATGTACACCATGCCGAGATGTAATAGCTATCACCTTGCTAAGCTATAAAACGTATAACACCAAGATCTAACATCTGAAAGGCCAGGCTATGGTGGAATGTCTACACCATAATGCCGAGGTGTCACAACATAGTGCCCGAGTTAAGAAGATAGCCCTTACTGAAGATAGCAAGATGATCTTCCTGGACAGGGCTGAGGGTCATCATCTGTCATTGAGGTGATCATGTCACTCTGCCATCAGCTGTCCACATACAATGCTGTTCCAATACAGCATGCATATAAATTATATATATGATACACACACTGCATATGCCAGTGGTGCCTAAATTTCTCATTTATTTATATCAAAGGGTCGATTCTCACCATGCTCCTGCCTTGGGTAATCAATTAAAGAAGACAGATTAGGGATGGATGGAAAAGGGACATCAAATCATTTGGGCTCCAGATTCACCTTCCCAGTGGGGGCAGCGTGGGGAGACTTCGGGTGGTCGCACTGCATTTATAATTGCCAGTTAAGCAATGAACGTCTACATCATCGGCAAGCATGGGGAAATTCTCCAAGGGCCCCAGATCCTGAGTAAAACAGAAGTAGGAGGAATTCTGGTTGCAGTCCTCTGTATTGCAGGTAACACAAGGCCTCAGATGCCCCCTGCTCACCCCCCACTTCCCCCACCCAGCTATTACCACCCATACACCAGACATTTAATATTACGACAAAAACACACACCGTGCACTCAAGAAAACTAGATCAAATGAACCTGTCTTCCTTTGCTCCTGACTAGAAACCGAATCCAATCATGTTGGACCCGCCTTAAATAAATGGAATGGTGCTTTGGGGTGGGGCGGACAGGGGGGAGATGGTGCTGACAGGGAGACGAGAGAAAGCGGAGGACAGTGGGATTCCTCGGAGGTCACGTGATCCCGGGCCTGCCAGCGAGAGCCCGCTCAGCCGAGGCTCAGGTGACACGCTCATCTTGTGATGCAAATTACGGTGTAATCTGCTCCCCTCATTGTAACAGACAGGCTTGGAGGGTGGACTCCAGACTCTAAAAAAGCCTTTAGAGTACCTCTTTGTGACATTTTCTCAGGACCCTATGCAGCCTTCCTAAGGCCCCGTGTGATTGGACAAGGCCTGCAAACCAGTCACGTTAGACTAGCCAAAACTGGTTTAACTCTCACAAAAAATAAACATTTAACTCTTGCTTCCTCATACGAGGATTATGGGTCCATCTGCAACAGAAGCTCAGAACTCCCCGACTGACGTGAGATGGGGTCTCTCTGGACGGCATGGTCACGTCCAGCTAACACGAGATCACATTGAGCCGTTACATAATCCAACTGGTATGAAAGCGATTCTGTCCCACCGGCATCTACAATTCTGCTGGGTACGCGAAGGAAACAATGATCGATGTTACGAAAAGACCGGCAAACATATTTGGTTTCACCAAACACTGACAGGTGTGCTGTGGGACCCTGGTCATAACTCACGGTGCTGAGCTTCAGGTTCACCTTATGTTCTGAAAGAAACTACAATATGGCGTCGTGTGGCCAATGCACTCATCCTCAGTCATCAAAAGAGTCCCCATCGTCACCATTACCCTCCGAATGCATGTCCTTCCAGAACCTTCCTGCGTCATGATACAGAAATAATTAACCACGCTGCCAATGCAGCTTTTCCCCGCAAATGATCATCTGTGAATTATATTCAGGAAAAAGACATATTCTGCAATAAAAACTGTGAATATAGTCATTGGTATTTACCAGATAGCTAGACTGACAAAAAGAACTCCAGGCACTTCATCTCACTTCATTCCACGTTTAATGTTTTGTCATTCTAACAGCAAAATCCGTTCTCGTACCAAACTTCGGGACTGAATTAGGCCGAAGTGTCTGCTAATCCTATGCAATATGGCCGACGTACAGCATAATTTACTGTCGGGCGTGAGAGGACGAGCAGTCCAGCTTCTGAAGCCATCTTGATTAAATACTCTCTGCATGGCATCCAGAAGTCTACCAATCAGGGAAGCATTACTGGTGATCCTGTTATTTCTATATAGAGTGAAGAGCCGCTATACATTTAGTGAAAATTCCAGATCCATGTGTCAATTTTACAACCACTAATCTAGCATTGGTAGCCTGGATCCAAAGACACCAGGTACCAAAGGCATGGACAGGGGCATCGAGGGGCATCGGTACCCAGCAGATCCAGGGGGCCCAGCACTGTATCACCACCACCAATGTGATATTTTGCCAGAGGGCAGAGAATTTCTAGCTCCACCCCTGGGCATGGGAAACACTGAATGGGATCACAGTCCATCACAAGGCGCTTGCTAACACACAAAAACACACTATGGGAAACTTACAGCATTCCAGATAACCTGCGCATCTTTTGGCTTTTAGGAATCTGCAGCGCCCAGAGGAAACGTAAACCCCGCAGACTGGGAGGAAACAGCAAAGAGATGCACAGCGATGCGGCGACATGCAGGAAAGGCCTGGCTTTATAGGAGCTTTCTCTGGGGACTGTGTCTCTGCTGCATGGCGTATCACATGCATGAGCCAGCAATCAAAGGCAGAGGCCTGAGATGCTGAAAAGCGAGGTCACGGCACTGTGGCTCAGGGGGCTAAGCCTCCCAGGGAAACGGGGCCCACGGCTGTAACTCCACAAAAACCCGTCACCCCGTCTAGCCTCAAAGCTCCCCCCAAAGGCGAGAGGCAGAAGTCATTGAAATGTGACACCCGCCGTTGCCACTGCTGGCACAAGCTGGCAATCTGCGTGGCATGGCCGACGAGAGCGGGAGGGGCACTGGATTAGGCCGCGGGCTAAAGGCGGTGGCCAGCGGACGGACGCCCTGTGTCTGCCAGCAGAGAAACCTGAGACAGAGTTTCATGGTCGAGGCCTCGTGTTCACCATTCCTCTAGCCCGTTTCTTAAGCTTCTTGCCGTAAGCCTCTGCAAACGTGCGCAGTAGACGTGTACACCTACGCTGCCTTTGAAGATAAATGTGTCAGTGAAATACATTTCCCCGCTAAGCTGTAAAACAGCAGGCGTAGCCCCTACACGACTATTCACAGAAGCACAGCACAGCGGACAGTTTTTGAGTAATATTTAGGCTCAAAGACATATTTTCATCAATTATTAGCTATTCATCATACATCTTTATGGTAGCTCAGATTTATATTAAAACATACAGATTTTTTTGTGAAACCACATATAATTAAAAAATTTCAAACAAATAGGTAAAAGTAATGCATACGAATAAATGCTAAAAATCCATACTAATACAGAAATTACAATCTTGTGGCTGATGTTAATTTCGGGTTTTTTTACTTGTCTCACTTTGAAAAACAAAGGCTTAGTTACCCCCCCGCCCCCCCCCCATAATTTCAATTACTGTAGTCCATTTCCATGACTCACCACATTAAACTTCGTCATTCATCAAATCAAAAATGGATTCATAATACAAAATATTGACAAATCTGAAAACATTTTATACAGACAATGAGCAAACAATATATATATTTTTTCTGCTCTAATGTCAGCCAGCCCAGCTCTTCTTAAAGAAGAACCCAGGATCACTGAAGACCAGCGTGACCGTCTGCAGAAACTGGCAGACAAGAGAAGCCAAACAGCCGCCTGAACTCAAACACAAGTGAAGCAGCCAGGACTGTTAGCATGCCAGTAAGCGGAGATCGTAAGGAAATTCCAAAAGGCTACAGACACTTCACTGGTCACATACCTTACATGTGTCTGTAATCTGAAGTTATGTTTATGTGCACATGTACATCGAGATTCCTTTTTGTATCATGGCACAAGAATATGGAATTATTCCATTGACTGATGTTATGGTAATTGTGCAATAAAAAGCCATTGTTCTCCTTCACTGTACTCCTCTGAAACCATGCAAAAGTCAGTCTCGAAATAATAAAGGAAAAGGTTTTCATTGTTTTTTTTTATTATTCATAATTTACTGACCTCAGTCTGTTACTCATTACCTCATTTCCTCCATCATCTTCTTATTAACTATTTATTCTTAAAGTACTGCTTCAAAGTAATTCAGAGAGAAAAATAAAATAAAATAAAAAAGCAACATTTTAGAAAAATGGAATATCATCAAAAAAGAAGCATAAATGCCACAAATAAACTACCTAAACCGGTTTAATGTTTTACTTTATCGTGGTCAGTTTGGGTTCAGCTTTCTAGTGTTAGTCAAATGCATTTTACAATAATGCGAGAGAATTATTAACATTTTTGCTAAATAAATTATATGGGTGAAAATACAGCAAATACTTAAAGAAAATGATGTGCTTAAAGTCTGCATATTTTGTGAAGACCAAGCTAGTGGAGACCCTTCGTTAAGGTCAGCGGGTTTGTTCCAATTTGTGGCAGTGCCAAGGTTGCCTGTCCTGCTTGGGTCTCTCCCATCACCTCTGCCTGGCTGCTTTCCGTAACTCGTGCGGGACCTTCACTGTCATTACAGCAGCGGGAACCTCCTTCCGGGACACAGCTATGACTCCTGAAGGCTCTGCAAGTCGCTCCCGTAAAAGGTGGGCGAATGAAGGGAGCCGAGGTGGTGAGGGTGAAGCGTCTGCCGGTCATTTCGCTGCCCCAGACATGGCCCGGATCCCAGCTCGCTGTGGGTCTGAGCCCCCTTCGATTCCCACTGACGGCTGCCCCGCACACCGGGGAGAGGGCTGGGAGCATGGCCACATGGCGGCTCCCTGCTTTGGCCGTGTCTGCCGGTCCCTCTGCTCCACTCCCGCACCCACATGCTGCACGTGCTGCCCTGCACTTCCTGATAGGCGCTCCTCCAGACCTCCACAAACCTGGCCAGCTACCACAGAGGAACTTGAGGTTCTGCTGATGACTGTCAGTTTCTATTTTTTACTTTATTTTATTATATTAGGATAGATTTTTGCAACCCTGGATATAGCTCCTGAAAAAGTACACTCCGTGATGGTAGTTTTTCATGAGCCATGCACACTATGCATCTTGCTAAATTAAACTACGAGAAATTAAAATACTCTTAAAGTGGAGAAACAAATTCATTTGAATCACACTAACCTGGGCTGAGTTTCCCAAAACCTCCTATTAGCAACTAACATAGTTGGACTCATTCAGTTGCATGGATTTAACTCTTTAACTCTAAGGCACCCGTTTGCTTCCTGTCAATTTAATAGTATCCACTATACTCCTGTACTACACAATTTATTATGTTAACTGGTAATCGCGTTATCCTTAATTAAAATGCATGGAGACCTTCCTATGCCACTGGTGTACAGTTTTCTGTCACAATCGGGTTCATATGTGCCTAATTAAATAGTAATATAAACTTTATTAAACCTGCTATACCTACGTATTTATGAAGCTTCTATTAAATCTCTATGAATCCTTCACAAATAAATCTGAGTGTAGTTCTGCATGTGTAGCTGAGAGCTAAATGTTGCAATAATGAAGCTGATCGTTACGGGAGGCTCGTGCCCGGACAGCACGCCGGTGTGCGGGACTTTGCGCGCTTCCCTCCGGCCCCGAGCGGCGATCCTCCGGGCCTGGGCGGCCTCGCAAGCAACCCCAAGCCCCGGAGGTGTGAGGCCAGCGTGCCCGGATAAGAAAGCCTCTCAAACCATAACTGATTAGATGCGATTTTCACACTCACTGCATCCAAGGAGAAATAATCCTAAATGTGATTATCCGCTGAAAGAGGTGCTCCCCCAGCCAGCGCCGGAGCTCGGTATCTGCGGTATTTGGCGAGATGCACAGCTGGCTGCAGTGCGCGCTTAGCTTTCTATAGGTGTGTGAGCCACTGCCAGTCGCTCATTAAGACGCACCTATAGCCCGGGATTAAAGAGGACGGCGCTCCAGATGCGGACAATAAAGCTGGCAGAAGTGCGAGAAAAGGCGATATTAGACATTAGCTGTCCTTGTCCCCTTTCTGTGGCCTTGTCGCCTTTAAAAACTATTTTTTAGTAGGAAAAGAAAATAGAACGCAGAAGTCTGCACTCAGGGCTCAATTGATCAAACGTACTTGAGCGTGATTTATTTCTTTTATTTTAATTTTAGCTAACAGTAATGAAAAATGTGTTTGATTATATATGGTGCCTATATACATTAGACATATATACCGCAGTGTAGAGTAACGCTTAACAAATTACATAATGGTAGTGTTAGTTAGGGCCTATTTTATACTCACGGTCGTGAGTTGCTAAAACAGTTGTTACAATAAAAACAGTAAAAAAAATTAAAAAGTATCTGCATAAGTCGGTTTTCCACGATTTTGTCAAAGGTATGACAGTTTTAATATATGAATCGGTGTCAGTATTTTAAACTACTTGCAAGTACATTATTTATAATTATATGACATGACTGTATGGTAGGCTACCGCATCTATTGTCAATGTGCAAATTATCACAAGCCATCAGATAAGCTGATAAAGTGTAACGTAAACCTACATCTTTTTCTCCGATTAAAATAATTAGGCAGCCAGAGATAGATAGATAGATAGATAGATAGATAAGCAGGCAGGTTGAATGGGCAGCGGCACACGTGATGGTTCCGTTTCACGGTTCGCCGCGCTCTCTTAAGCCGCAAAGTAAATAGGACTTCAATCTAGTGGCCGAAGGGGGGTCGAGACGCGGCGCTGCAGCAGCCAGGGCTCCGAAACAATCTGCGATTGCAATAAAAGACGCGCTCGGGGAGAATGGAGCAACCCCGGCATCTCGCTCCCAAACAATGCGGCTGCCTTCCCAGCAAGCACGTCCCGGCTGCATACAGCCACGCTTTTATACCTCATATAACTCATTTCAGGATCGTCAGACCCGCGAATTATTGGGCATCACCAAGCCCGACGCGAAGGACGATCGCACAACATTTCCTAAGTGCACATAGTAGTCGGACAACATTATTAACATTATTGGAAAATAAACAAATGATTGTGTGGGAAATAAAACAAATAGCGCACAGAGCAGTCTATTACAGTTGCCTAAACTAACTTTTCATAGACAATTTAACTGAATCACGTTTTATCATTTAATTTAATATAGTAGCCTGTTGCGATCCGCACAAGTTCAGCAATACGCGCTACATTACCCTTCTTACATATGTAATTTATTATTATTATTATATATCCTGTTTTTTACCAGACTACCTTTGTTATAATTTTTATCAAGTTGGGCTCACGCCGCATTTAAGTCACCTGCATATTGGTGATACGGACAAGTGATTTTTAAGGCGATCGAGGCGACGTGGTTCCAGTGATTAGTGCCCTGGCGGCTCGCCGAGAGAGGAGCGACCCCCTGCACCTTGTCCCAAATTGTCGCTGAAACGTTTCATCTCATAATCTACGATCGGCACTTGTTCTCCGAAAGAAAAAAAAAATAGCGCGTCTGCCTTACCTTCAACGGCCCATACAGTAGGTAGTATCCATAAAAAACACAAGATATCCATAATTGCGCGTTTTTGCTGCGGCGAAACGAGGAGCCTCGGCATTCAGATGCAATACGTCCTGCGAGCCATTGACAGCGCCTGAACCCTGACTACCAACAAAACGGACCCCGAGCCCATGGAGCGAGCGAGAAAAGCCGAGGCGAGTTTGGGCGAGACCAAAAGAGGCAGAGACGGGGGGCGCCGCCTGGCCGCCCCAGCCGCGCCGCCCCGGCCGCGCTCGCACTCGCCGCTAAAATCACTTTCACGTGGCGTCCGGACCGTGAGGCGCGCGCCGCAGTCCGGTCGCTGACCGTCGGCACCTTTTTCTTTTTTGCTCCGAAAATCCTCAAGGCTATGCCCACCTGATTCAAAACGACAACCCCCCCCCCCCTATTCTAATCAAGCTGATTAAACCACACAACTCGTTTATGCCCAATACATATGAAAGTAAAGTAAATC
The DNA here is from genome assembly GCA_026780845.1 of Petrocephalus sullivani. Lineage (NCBI taxonomy): Eukaryota > Metazoa > Chordata > Actinopteri > Osteoglossiformes > Mormyridae > Petrocephalus > Petrocephalus sullivani. Next base: position 2,271,266 of record JAODKM010000099.1, on the reverse strand, counting down.
TGACCCGTTTACATCACCGCCTTTTGTATTTTGCCTTTTCTCTTTCTAAATGGTTCTCTAAACGCGTAGTGGACAATGGAAAGCAATGCCTGGAAGAAACGATGAATGAATTGATGATTTATATTGTATCGGCCATGTATCTATCGTTTGATAGTTGTAACCAGTGCATTTTATTTACACACAAAATATTTTTATTTATATACAATATATTAGGAGGTATGAGGTCTACATTGTTCTGATCGTTGGACAGGGCAACTCATAGCCCGGCTTAACCATAGTGTCATAACTGTGTCATCGATATCACATGCATTAATATTTATTAGTAATAACTTTCTTCAAACCCTTACATCAGCCAACATTAACAATTGCAATTCTACAGGTAAATCTGCGAGAAGTCGCTAAAAGTCGCTGTTCTGTGGCTTTTAAAAATTATATTACTTGGCATATCCTGCAAATAATATTCAATATCCAAAAAGAAGTGTGTGTAATTCTACGTTCTTTATCATAATTCTCAAATTCCGTTACCAAACTTTTAAAGCAACCGTCTTAGGCTGCGATAAATAGCATAAATGCTCCTGGACCATTAGTACTATATATAAGGTGCCAGGCAGACAGGGGCCATTGACACACTGCACATCGCCATCCCCCGTCAGCAGCCCGTCTGCAGCCTGCACGATCTTACCAGAACTTCGGCCCGCGTCTTACACGCGTTTGACTTAATGAGATATCTTCCGTATTGCTCCAGAGCACTGGTTTGTCCTGCAGACCAGGCTAGAGATCGAGGCATATTACTGCGGTCTGCTGCGCTATAATTTTGATTTGGAAAGCTGCCTCAGTCCTAAGTCAATATAATCAAATAATGCCCTGCTTGTAATTGGGTTGCATTTTATATTATGTGTTTGTAAATACAGGGTCCAATCTGTTAAATATTAATTAAACAGTATATCTTGAAGCTTGATAAAATTATATGTGGTCAAAATCATATTACATTTTAAACATATGTTTATGAAACATTTTCGTACACTACGAAATTACAGGATCTGCCGTGTCGGATCATGCTTTAATTTAAATTATCGATACAGCTGTTACTGCGGTAGTCTGTGGCTCGCCTGGTAGCGAACAACTTATCCTGTCCTAAGCTTTATCCTTTAAGGTTTGTATTTTACCCGGCATTATATTCAAAAAGTCTACAGTACTCCACGGGAATAAAAACAATACCTACATTTAAATTATACCATGGTTTGTTTTTTTTCCAACAGGTTTCTAAAGAAAACTAAAGAAAAATTATTCAATCAGCTTTAACGGGTAAAACGTTAAATAATTGAAGTAAGCTGTCTTCGGAACTGTGGAAGTTCTCGTGTGGGAGGTTGTAAACGAGAAGTGGCGTGTACAGAGTAATAGTCAAAATTAGGAATATTAGTTAAAAAATTACGAAAAGATAACTTAAAGAAATCTGATCACTATTTCCATTGCACTTCTTATTTACTATGTATATAAACGGTATTTGTGAAGATCATTTAAGCGGCGGTATTAGATTACCTTGGCATACCGCTGGCTGCCACTGTAACGGAACTGCATGCCGCCCCATTTTAACTCGTTTTTGTCCAACTATAACTTCGTTGCGGACGGGATCCGCGTTTAAACTGCCGTAGCCTGCTTACCAGAGCTCGTAATTATACTTTTAATGTAGTAACCTGGTAGAGGGATTTATTCTTTGATATGCTAGAACATTGTATTAAAAAAATTAGCATTAACAGGTTTTAAGAGCTGCTATGACTACAGTAGCCAGATGTCGCCTTCTTCTGCTCCTTCAGTAGCTGCTTCTCCGCTGTCCCTCTGCCAGCGGGTCCCACCTCCATATGCTTGTGTATTGCTGGTGGCTTCCAGGTCCGCTGGGCAGATTAAGCCTGTCTGCACTTTGTAGACTTTTGCGAGTTTGTGGCATGCTACAGCCCCTCCAATGGGACAGTCATTAATTGCCTAATAGTCTTGGCTACCGTCTTGGGAAGCAACGCGCTGCTAGGCTCCCGTGGGACTTGAAGCTGCCCATCAACGGCCCCCACCTGCTCTCCTCCATTCCTGGCCTGCGGAGCTCAGGCATTGCCCTCCTTTGCCGCGCCCCCAGCCTCCTGGCATCCTCTCTCTGACATTGCATATCGGAATGCTGTGTCGATGCTCACGTCCTGCCTTTCAGGCCTTCAGTACCTCTGCTAGCTTCTTAAGGATCTGATAGTGCCACCCCACCTGCATCAGTCTCATACCTGTGCCATTGTTCCACCAGCGCACCTTCCTATGGTGTGCCAGGAAGCGGAGACATGCTTCGGGACGCTCCACATTTTTAAGTGGTTTATAATCATTATTTATCACAGCTACCCCCGCTGCCCCCCGCCCCCCCCCGCCCCCTTTTTCCCCCCCCCCCCCCCCCCCCTCCGCCCCCTCCTCCCCAGGGCCCCGCCCCTTTCTCTCTTGCTGCCCCCTACTTCAGCTCATTTCCTCCCTTTTCCAGTTTCCCCCCC
>JAODKM010000099.1:2218366-2237728 GCA_026780845.1 Petrocephalus sullivani | reverse complement strand
TTGCTAGTGTGGGGTGACATGAGTTTGAGCACTTAAGTTGCTAGTGTGGGGTGACATGAGTTTGAGCACTTAAGTTGCTAGTGTGGGGTGACATGAGTTTGAGCACTTAAGTTGTTTATTTTTCTATATAAATAATTACACAGGAAACATTTTTCCAGCCATATGTACAAACTGAGTGTATCAACCACAGCACCGTTCCAGAGGTTCTGCGTGTTCCGCAGACTAAAGTGGAAGCTGAAGGTGCTGAAAGGGACCCCCCTGTACTCGGTGCTCTGTGCAATAGACGGACGTCTTTGTTTTGGGCTAGTTAATTCATCTAATTTGCAGTCAACTTCCATCCTATGCAGTGGGGCCTAGTCTCTATGGAATATTGTTTACAGGAAAATTACTCTGGTTTTCCTCCTCGCAAGAGCCGATGAAAAGGTCACACTACTTTGGTGATTTGTTTGAGCTAAAAAAATGCCTTGTAATCTAATGTAGTATGTTGTTTAGATGCGATGAGGACCGGTACTACTACACACACAGGTGCCAATAGGGCCATCTGAGTCATAATCCAGTTAGTGGAGAAGCACTGCAAAGGAATCCTCATAAAAATGCAAAGATTACACACGGTAGCTCTTTGTGAAGCCTGCAGGAAATGGCATGTACAGTCATCTTAAGTGGACATTAAGGGTTGGAATCTACCTCAGGCTTTGGATGAAAGGCTGGCATGCACCCAAGATAGGATTCCAGGCATGGCAGGGCACAAGGAGGCATGCGTATATGACAGCAAAATAAGTTGTTTAACAACTTATTGTTTAACATTAGTTGTTTAACATTAACATATGTTTCATCTATTTCTCAGCCATTTACAGGTCTGGCAGTGCTGGCGAAATCATTTGAGAAATCGGGATTGACAGTACTGCGGATTTTCTGAACCGGCTTTGAGCTCATTGTCGGAGCTCATCACCACAGAAGTTGTTGAGTCTGTATTCAGTCAAACACGATTTACATTCCGTCCGCTAAGAAACCATGAAGAACATAACGCTTGCTCGTCCTCTGCTACGAATCAGCTGTTTCAGACATCAGGGGAGATGTATTCCCGTCCAGGATGCCGCCAGATCGTTATGTTAAGGCTTGGCCATTAAAGTCTATAAAAACCAAGTGTGCATATTTGATTATCAAATGTTTTTTTATTATTATTATCATTTCCAGTCATTCCGGCAGTTCAGATTTTCTAAAATAATTACCCATTACTTGCCGAATACAAGTTACATTTATTTTAATAAAATAATTAGTGTCATTTTAAATGGAGATAAGCAAGAAAAACATGCAAAAATGTTAGCTTAAAATTCAGTTGTTTTATGTCATCAGTTATAAAAATAGTTTATAAAACACTGAACCGACATAAGTAACAAAAACTGTATATCGAAGTACAAACATACAAGAGATAAAAACCGATTCCCGCTGTACACGCATGAATGCGGCTACGCATTCCCTACTCAAACGTAGCTTTTAGGGGGTTTTAACCTGTTACACATTATAATAAGGCACTTCCTGTCGTTTTATTTAGATATATATTGATTTTGTTGGAGTTGAGACATTTTTGTGTTAAGGTTAATTGTATTTAAAAAGCTCTAATAATGATAAAAAAAAGTGATACTATTATTAGCCTCGTAGTTATTACCTCCAGGAAAATCAAAGACAATGATACTAGTAAAGATTTATCGAGTGGTTCCAGTAAAAAGGCGACTTCAACTTTCAGCTATTATAAAGCAGCATAAATCAGAATAAATCCCTTCAGATTACCAGATAACGGTGGTGTTATCACCTCACGAGACGAAAAACGTGTTTGCCTACTTGATATAATCGCCATTCATTCGGCATGCCAGTCTATGCATGAAACAAATTGCACTGGCGCGCACTGAGTGAACACGTAAAAACTTACAAAACTGACCTTGTCTTGCTTCCTGGGCAGTGAGGACAGTTTAAAGGGCACTAGGTGTCCAGATCCGCGGTCATATCCGTAGGGCTGTGAGCGCCAGTCACTGCTCCGGACTCCTATTTATGATCGCTATCAGCACCGCAGTACTGACCCAGTGCCGTGCCGCTCGAACCGGAGCCAGCTGCACAGGACGCCCCGCCTGCACACGCCCCCCGCCCCCGAAGGGCATCCGCTTGCCAGAGCTTCACCCTCCTTTGTACCACCGACAGCATTCACTTAATTCCCAAACCAAGACAGCTGTCCATTACTGTACGTCTTGAATTGCAGCTCTCGCCCATTCCTGCCCATCCGACCGCGTGCTTCGACCGCGTGCAGAGCGCTTTTCATTCATATTGCGCACAAAATACCATTTAAATAGCTGTCGATTATATGGACATGATCGTACATTTTATTTATATAAGTTTTATCTTCTGTCCCCATGCTGACACAGAAGCGGTAATCGGCTGGCAGATATGGGTATCCAGATGTACATTCCATACATGTAAGACTGCGTGGTTTGCAGTTACTCGAGCATATAATTCCTGTTAGTAAAAAAATATAAATGTTGGTACATGTAAATAATAATTATGTCAATGATCATCAGCAATGGCATGTTAAAGAATTTTCTGGAAAGTACTTATAAGGCACTGAGGAGAACCAACATAGGCTCAGGTTCAGTATACAGCCCATTCAGGATCCTGAGTGCTGTACTTGCAAATTACAAATGACTCCTTCTGCTGTGTGTGATTTCCTCTCCTTCAGTTATCTGCCTACATGCATGGGACATTATCCAGACTCTGAACCATAAATCTGTACTAGGCCTGGTCCCACTCCTGTGGGCAGCCCAGCAGGGGGTTCAGAGCAACATTCCCACCCCCAAGTCTCTCGCTTCTAGCAGCATTGCTGTAACACATCTTTGGCACCACTTAACTTATCTCCCCAGACTCTGCTTTACTTTCTCCACAGGTAGGCTAGTCACAGCCTCGCCAGCTTCTGCAAGCTGCCTGGAGTGAGATTTATGGTGAGAGACAAGTTTGTACACACATGCATACGCATTTACATGCATGTAACAATTTTATATTACCTTGTAAATCGCCTGTAGATTTTGCAAAGCACCCCAATGCTTTCGATGTAGCTAATATTACATTTATAATGTAAGAAAGAGCGAGAATCTGAAAGCGTGAGTGTCGCATTGCAAATGTACGTGTTCCTCATTTATCTAACTTCTTATCTCGGGGGACTGACCAGAGCCCTCAGAGATTATATGGTACAATACAGTATCCATCCTCCCACCTTCTGTAACCACTTATGCAGTACTGGCTCCCTGTGTGAGCCTACCCCAGGCAGCAGCCAGGATGAGGAACAGAGCAGCAGGTATCAGCATGTGTGTCTCGAGTAAGCTCAGGACCCTGTCCTTCCTTGGCACACTCCTCGTTTGTAGGCTCATATGAACTCCCTGCTTTCAGCTTTATATATAACAGTGTGCAAAAATCTTGGGCACTCAAAGAAATGTCTAAATTTATTTACCTGGGAAGTAAATGAATATTTGCTCAGAAACATAATTTAACATTAAAAGATATACAAATGAACAGCAACACAATAAAAACTAGCAAGAATTTCTTCTGTTCTTCTAAAAGTGACTGATATCTTGTTGGAGGCCTAGAAGAACACAGCTTTGGTTCCCAAACCTCTCCCCAGGGACACACCACAGCCATTCCATGTATTCATCAAATTTCACACCAGCTCAATGAATTAACTTAATTAGTTAGATAACGCAATGAGGTATCGATTAGCCAAACATGGTGTGTACGAGGTCGAGTCAAAGAAAAAAATACATGGGTGTATTAGATGGTTGCTGCAAATACTGGGTGACTTTAGGGGCGATTTTGAAATGGCTATGCTAACTCACTTTGAGAGGCACTATAATCAGTTTTACACCAGCATGAAGATCATATAAACATAATTTTCTTTGACTGCCTAAGAGATTTGCATAGTACTGTATACAGTATGTATATTTATGTTACACACATTTTAAACTATTTATCCAACTCTTTACAGAATGCGATTCACATTTTTTCCACTGTACTTAAAAATTATAGTGGATTGTTGGTCTTTCAAACTCAGAACTAAAAACTAAAAGGCAAGAAACAACTAATCCCCCAGGCCAAGTATTTCTGTAATTTTCACAGCTGCCCCCCCCCCCATTTGTGCAACATATTGTTAAGAGTGTTTTGGATGATTAACAAATCAGGAATCAGGAAATGACTTTAATCTCAGACTCAACAGTAGAAATTTGTATGAAACAATAAAAGGAGAAAAAAATCATATATTGAACTATAATATTACACGATACCAAGTAACTACTGAGTTAAAAGATGCTCTGCAATTTCTGTATTGTGACTTAATGGTGCCCCCTAGCGTTAGAATCTTGCTGGTGCCCTAAAAGTCACAAATTATCCTGTCAACTCTTTATACCACATTATGCCGGTTTTTATAGCACCAAGACAATATGGACAATATGGACAACTCATACTCAAAGCTAAAGACATGAACCAAATGATAAATGACAATCATTTGACTTACTGGTTGAATATCATATTATGTAAAATAGTGTCTTCATCAGGCAATTTCAGTACAAATCAGGCATTACACTGCAAAACCTGCAAGACTGCAGACTTGGTGCACCCAAGCACAACTTAACAGTGATCCATAATGCTGCTGCTCATCTGGTATTAAAGCTGCCCAAGTAGATCGCTGTTCCATTATGCTAGCTCTGAATCCCAGCATGCATCACTTTAGAGTTGATGGTGCTGGTCTCCCATTAGAACGCCAAGGGCCTGCATAACTTGCAGGAGAAAGCCATGGGGCTGACTGGCGTTGCTGCTTGAATCTGATTCTAAGAGAAGCAGTTTTATGTCTTGCCGGGTGTCAGTGCAAACTCATGTCAAGCAAAAAACAGTAACTGTGCACTCAGAGCCATAAACACAGTTTGGCTGAGCCACTCGTCAAAACAAAGAAGCGTAACTGAATAATAACTAATTCCTAAAATAAGAATGTGTTATAAGAGTGAATGTGTACATATGAAACACCTCAAGGGTTGAGGGTTTGAATCTTGCCTCCCCTCTGTGGGTTTGTGGACTCAGTTTTGCCCAAAAGACTTGCATTTATAGTAATTATCACATCTAAAATGCCTGTAGTGAGTGCGGGTAAATGTGCCCTTTGGTTAATTGGCATCCCAACCACTACATACTCCTGCTTTGTTCCCTCCGTTGCCTGGGATATGCTGCAGGTGGCCAGCAACCCTATTCAGGATAGACATCTGGAAGATAGATAGATATATAAACATAAGTATGCCATCTTTGACTATATACACTACTATATTTGCATGCTATGCATAAAGATGCATTATACAATTTACGTATGTAACAAACTCTCCCACTAACAAAAGAATGGCCCCTTGTATAGTTTGTAACAAATGTTTGTGTGCCTGATACTATGTATATATAGTAATTATGTGTATGCCACTTTCAGTATAAACGACACGATATGCATCTGTATTTTAAGCTCACGTTTCTGAATACAATGCAGTCCAAAGGGTCTGAGCTGTATTCCTTCAAAAAACAAAACTAGAGTGCTGTCTCTGCCGGGAGGGAAAAAAAAGCATCACTGAAAAGGTGATGTGGCCAGGACAGTGTACCACTACTATTATTAGGTGCCGTCAGGCAGACGTCGACTCCCGCCGACGTCACTCCTCCACAATGCCCGTTGTTCTGTTTCGGTCTTCAGCCATCCCAAAGGCACAGTGTACACTAATGATATTCAGCACCGTACAGAAACAAACTGGCAAAGTGTTTTGCCTAAGTCTGAAACTCCAGGGAACTTTTAAGACGGCTTGTTTGGGGCGAAGTCGCCCTGCTACGATTCCTAATTATTTCAAGTCGACTAGCTGATGCAGCTCCCCTTCGCGTTTGAAACGACACGCGCGCGAAGAACAAAGGAGCGGTGGCGCGGGCGCGTGCCCGCAGCTCCTAGCCGCGCCGGCCCGTAGGGGGAGCATCGCGGAATTCCGGCGAGCGAAACCAGAGATTCCCGAATGCAGAAAATCAGTGTCTTCGGCAACCGCGAGCCGAGCGCTTCCGGAATCAGCCGATGTTCTCCGAACCGTCCGTCCTGCCGGACTGCTGGAGGCGGCCGCAACGCCATGTTGAGCGCAATCTCTCTTCGCACTGAAAGGGAACTTTTGAAATAACACTTTATTGTAACGGAAAATTGCAGAGCCGAAGTAGGGAGGGGGACGCCGGTGACATTCCTTCGGACAGCAGAGCCGAGCCCGGATCCGCGGAAGCCCCCATCGGGGAGGGGGAGAGGCAGCCCCCCGCCGTCCTCATGAAGACCGAACCCCAATAAACGTAGCTAGCTAGCTAGCTAACTAGCTAGCTTGTGTTGCATTAAAGGGGCATTTTATCCGCACGCCGGCTCGCCCCCGGAGGCGTGAGGCCTAGTCCGGGGAGACGCCTGCTCTCCGTGTTAGCTCCCTCGCTAGCTAGTTAGCTAGCTAATGTATGTGTTATTTCCAGGCGCCCGTGCTAAAGGTTAGCCCGCTAGCATCACTGTATATACTTAGCTGAGGACTACGTTTCATTTTTTTGCGATGAGTTTGCCGCCGAAAGCGGTACCGAAGTCAGCCGCCCCCGCCGTAGGAAGTGGACCGGGATCCGGGCCGTCTCCGCCGAGCCTGCTGCGGGCCGCGCTGCCCTCCGTGCCGCTGCCGGGACCCCCGGTAGCCCAGCAGCCGCCCTCGGTGCCGCCGCCGCAGTATCCTTCCGACGTGCCGCCGGGCTACCGCCGGCCGGGCTAGCATGCTAAGTGGCTAGCCGGTGCTCGGCGAGCCGGGGGGGTTCGGGAGCTTAGCTGGGGGGGACATTCGTGTTTAAGCGGACGCCTGGTTTCCTTATAATACGTTACCCAGTGACACGGGTTAATTTTGGCCCTGGGGGGACTTGGGGGGGCATTCCGCCGGATAGCCGCGTACCGAGCTAGCCGGCCGGACTCGGCCGCTTCTCCGCCGGCCGGCACCCGGGCTGGGGCTGCGTGAGCCCTGCCACGGTGTCAGGCGCCCCCCTCCTCCCCGAGCGTCGGCCCTGTTTGGAGGGCGGCTTCTTGGGGATCGGGACCAGGGCCTTTTGGGGGGGTCGCTAGCAGTGTCGCGGTGTAACAGCAGCCCAGCGACGCAGGGGCCTCCAGGCCCTGCAACACGCTCCTTATGCTGTCAGCTATGCCGATCTGTCTAATTAATATCTTATTTGTATGAATCTCACCTTGTAGCATTTGTGCAAATGCCAGCGCGAAAGGCGAAAGTTTAATTTATAGTATACGTTTACTGACAGCTATTGATATTACCCTGGTGTACTATAGCAAAATATTTAAAGTAAACACGCATTGCATTGGATGCATTTTGGAGAGAATCTTGAGGCTGTATTCTGCAATTCAGCACTTTTTTTGATAAAATGTTGCCGTGTTGGGTAGGTTCTGCAGGCGTCGCTTTAAATTCTGCGTTAAAGGCGGTTTTGTACACCAGTGAAAATAATTATATGTTTTATCTAAGAAGGTGATGTACCTGTAAAAAGATGAATCCAGTTCACTGGGTGTCGGTGAGGAGTGACATTAAGGATGTTTTTCTGGATTTGGGACACTTTAAAAAAATGCCTTCAGGTCTGGGCCCCTGCAGTGGCCGTGTTTTGTTTGGCTTCAACCAAAAAGAGCACTGGAAATGCATCATACACCTGGCAGTGATATGCTCAGCGAATGTGTTTAATAAATAATCAGCTGCAGGATATGTGTTGGCTCAGCCCGGTGATTGTATGTAGAGCTGTGCTTTCTTAAAGCTGTTCTGATCCAGCTCTCTCGAGTTGGGCTTGCAGTGAGAAGGATTTTTTTTCTCTTAGTGCATTTTTGACTAACCAGTGTTTTCTCATCTGGGTTTTTTTTTTATTCCAACGTAGAGTTAAAAAGGTGACACAGTGGAGCCAATTTCAGGGTTAAATGGTGTGTCACTCTGTCATTTAGTTTTTCTTATTTTTTGCATATCGTGGTTGTGATTCATAAGGTGTTAGTCTCAGTAAAAACTGAAGATTTGATTTTCTGCATAGAGTGCAGTATTAGCAGATTGCCCAGCTGAGAATGGCAGATGGGGAATTTAGCTGTAACTTTGGGACGGCAGCCGGCTGCCACTCTCCAGCATATGTGCAGGGGCCTGCTCCACAGGTACACACTAAAAACAGATTTAGATCCTGAGAGAAAAACGCATGCAGTCAGATAATAAATTATGCCAAAACATGATTACTGTGTAGAACAGTTGGGGGGGGGGGGGGCAGCATAAAATTTTTTTAACCTCTTCTTACGGTCATGAAACCAAAACTGGCTTGCTTTCCAGCCTGTGTTAGCAGTAGGTTTCACTTTTAAAGGGGTTGAGAAGTTTGTCAACTCCCTCTCTCCGTCAGTGTTGTTCCTGTTCTGGGAATCCGACGTGCCCCTATCAGAAACTGACAAGGCCCTCTGGCCCCACTCTCAACCTATTGCCAACTCATGTAATTGGAATAGGGTGGGAATTTCCCCAGTGTGCTTACAGTCACTGTTTGCTCTTGGTCCTGCTTCCAGTTCCCAGTGAAAGGGAAACCAAAAAAAATCAGCATCTGGTGACCTGGTTTTTCTAGTTTTTGAAGAAATCTGGGACTGTGTATTGAATGGTCTTTGAAATTTTTGTGACAGATGAACACTTTAAGGTAACATTTTTAAGAACTATATCTGTTAAAAATATGTGCATTGAATTGTTTTCCCTTTGATAAGTGAGCCAGTGGTTTACTGCCTGTATTTTGTTTCAATGGGCATTTTGTGAGAGCTGAGCTTCCAGTGGTGGACGAGATCTCAGCTGAAGATCTTGCACTGGTGCAGTACAAGCGCAGACTAATCCTTGATTAATCATTTTATAGTGTGCAATTTTTCTTAAATGCATTTACTATTATTACTGATAATTTCTTTCACTGCCAAATCAGAAACAGTTTAGCTATGTCTTGTATGCTCTTTGTATAATATTATACTGTTGGTATTGGACAGTACGTGACAATGTGGTGAGAATCGCGTGTTGCTGACAGCTCTGGACTAACCGGATTGGCCGTTTCTGACACTGGGGATGAAGAACATTGCAAAGAAATGCAGTTGTGACATCAGAAACGGCATTGCTGTCTTAATGATGTCACTGCTCGTTACTGTCGAAAGCAGAGATGCTTTTAGTCTCCCCCTCCTCTGCTGAGTTCTCACTTAATTTTATATTAACCATTTATTAGCTAATTTAATGTTATTTTGTGGATGGCTATTGTCCTGCACCTGATAGGCATCTGAGCCCCATTGAGCTTTCCACCCAGTACTTATTAAAATGTTTCCTAAGATCTATAAATATTTTCTCCAGTTATTCAGTGACTGTTTCTGTATATCGTTGTCGTAAATAACCCCACTGCAGAAGCAGTAGCCATTTGCCTGCCATGCTTAAAGCATTGACTATTTAAATATGCAAAGTTCACCAACCTTTATATAGAACTTGATAACTTACACATGAGTAGGCTTAGAATTTTTTTCTAATTGCATTTTGTACCTAGAATTTATGCATCTACTGGTATGTTTTGATCAAATTTGTTGCTTTACTTTTGTTGTAGTGTTTGCCGTATTGTGAAAGCGTCTCGCTATCATAATCATTATCTGCAATGTCTGTCTTTAATTGAATATAAGGAAAATTACTGTATGGAAAGGGAGGGGGGGTAAACTTCCTAGGCTTCTTAAGCCTCTGAATACATAAAAAAGCAGTTATTTAGCAGCTTTGTTTTTTGTGTGTAGTTTCCAGCAGTTGAAAGCTACAATACCTCTCATTTGAATCTAATTTTAATCAACACCCCATTCACACCTTAAAAAGGTGAGGTTGGTTACTATCCAGGTAACTGCTAAAAATAAATGCTAGAAGCTGATTTGGAGTGAGTGCAGGTCTTGTGGCTCCAGAAGACTGTAAATGCTCCCCGGTGTTATGGTCTTCACTGTTCCCTGGAATGTGATTCCCCTTTTTTCATGCTTACTGGCTTAGGCACTGTTGAGCCTTGTGCAATGCATTCATCATAACGGAGCAGTGCAGCAAAATCATATGACAGGCATTCTTCGCTGTATGACTGGCCATAATATGGATATGGGTACATCTACTGGCCAGCATCGCAATTCAGATGAAAGCCTAGTATGCAGTGTTTGTGGGGAGGGGTGTGTTCAGGCCGGTGGACAATATATGGTTTTCACACCTGCACTAGGTCCCATCTAGAGCCCCTCTCTGTGACTGAGTTTAGGCTAGCAGTGTTAGGCAAGGCTGACGGAGCTCCCAGCTGTACTGGGTCCTCCTGCTAGCTCTGATTTTTAGTACCAGTGCCCCCCCTGCTTGAACCCAGCACTCGCCGTGTTAGGCTAATCGGACTCCCAGCTGTACTGGGTCCTCCTGCTGGCTCTGATTCTTAGTACCAGGGCCCCCCCTCTCTGCCTGAGCCAGTGCTTGCAGTGTTAGGCTGATGAGACTCCCAGCTGGGGTTTGTTCCCGCCACTGGCGGAGGGGGCAGGGCTGCTGCTGGTTGCTAGGGAAACGTGCTGCACATATGGCTTCCACGGTGTTCTGCAGACAATGGCTGTGCTGCTTAGCATGCAGGGTGGGAGGCTGGTGGGGGTCCTTCCCACAGGCAGCTAACAATGGCTGAGAAGGCTAATTCTTGTGCCTACCGGTTGAAGTTGGGGCATGGAGGACCCCTTTTAAGTAGTCCCGTCTGTGTGTTCACGCATGCATCATGTAGTTTTTCAGGCGAGGTTTAATCCTGGTCTTTGTGTTCATTTTGAATCTTAGGTATTTTAATTTTATTCAGTCTAGCCGTCATGTGTTTGAATCCTATAGCCTGCAGAATAATTATATTGACATTTGGCCCTTGAGCACGGCCCTTAACCTCACCTCCTTCATGGGCGCTCGGTGTTGGCCGATGCTTCGCTCTGACCCCAAAACTTACTCTCTCCTTGACGTCTACGTGTACCTGTGTCTCTCAAGGACTGCAAAATCAGATTTATGATGCATGCCCCTTGGGGATGAATATAGTACCATTAGTCTACTCCGATCACTTTTGGTTGAATGAACTCACAGATGTATTCGCACCTTTATGAAGTGTGCACTAAATTTTATGTAATGTGAATCTTGTAAAAAATATTTATATGTAATGGGTTCGTGTTAAGGTGCCCGTTGCCTTGAGCGTGATTAGTCATAGCAGTGTGTTGCCACCCTTTCGGCTGAGCTTTGTAGCACCTATTGGTACCTGTGGAGCATGTTTTCTGGTGCTTCAGATACAACTGGCTCATAGCTCACCGCAGCTGCATCTGAATTAAGGTATTTATTACTGTAGAGCCCTATGCTGTATTGCTATAGTAACAGGTCTGAGTGCAGCAGTCGGGCAGATTGGGGGACAGTCTAACTTCCAGTCGGAAAGGAAACAATAGGACTTGGTGAGAGAGAAGTGGGAGGTGGACCTACAAGCTCAGGTGCCGTCCCCCTGAGCGCGACACTGCCTACTGTACAGATTTTGAAAAGGCAGTGTTACAGCAACCTTTTTCTGAGGGTAATTTATGCTTGCATGGAGGCAGGGCTTGTAGCCTCAAAGGTCAAGTCTTAAGAATCTTTCGGTTCAGTAATAGCTGAGTGGTTTTTGTCCAAGTGGAGTTTTTCTAGTTTGTCAGCTACACTGATTGCAAAAATAGGACAGCTGATATTGGTAGGTGGTTTGTTACCCCGTTTGCCTTTTCAGGTAACACAGTTCAGTTTCATAGCTATTACTAATCTGTTATGGCAATTTTGTTGATGGCTGCTTTTATCAGGTTATTTGGAAGTGAGCAAAACAATTAGCTTATCGTCGACTGCAGATTGCACCGTGTCTGTGCCGTGCAGAAGGAAGACTGGCCTACAGGTTGTGACTCACCAACAGGCTCTGGTTCATTTGTTGTCATTTCTTGATTAAAAGTGTCGGGAAGAGCTCTGTTTGTTGATCCCTGACCTGAGTCAGCACATGTCCAGTCTCCACCTGCCCCACTTTGCCGTGCCCTGACCTTCCCTGTCCCCCCCCCCCCAACACTAAAGCCGGATCGCTGGCAGCCAAGTGACGGTTCTTCTCTTAGCGGGCCGGATGGGGACCAGCACTCACAACAGAACAAGGGCTCGATTGTCAGGGGGGCGGGGGCCCGGGGAGGGAGCCTGTTCCGCTCTGGCCCCGGAGATGGGAGCCACGTCTCCACTGGGCCTTCTGTGAACCTCACTCTCCCCACCCAGGAGTCCCCCCACCTCTGGGAGCGGAGAAGCATTTGTGAGATGAAGACTAAGAAGTAGCGTGACAACATTCCTTGGCGGATGGTTCAGTTTCATTTTACCAGACAGGAAAGCTTCCTTTGAATCTGAAACAACGCCTTTTGGGTCACAGGAGACGGTGTGGTTTTGAAAGAATTTATTTATGATCCAGCCTTAAGAGCGTGATTCAGAACATGCCTGCATGGGAGTCGATGAATAATAGGACTGAGCCGCCAAAAACGCTGTAGACAGTAATTGCAATTGAAGCATGCTGGGTAATTGCTAGAGAGAAGCGGTTATTTTTTTTAATTAAATTTATTTAATTAGCGTCATGTTTATCTTCATGTCGCTTATATACCAGCAGATGGGAATATCAGTGTGGTCGTCTAGAGTTTTATCTCTAAGGGGTTTTGGTTTCCCATGACTTACGGTTTCTGAGCGCAGAACTGGTCCAGGTGTCTGCTCCTTGAGGGTATCTGTCTTCCTCTCGCCACGTGGCACCTCTTCTGATATCACTGGGTCAGACTTTTGCTAACCAGAGCCCCTTTTCTGGGTTTGTGTTGCTTTATTAGGACCAGTATGCCCCCTTTTTTCATTTTTTGGCTTTATTTTGGTTCTCCGGTGCCAGGAAGCATAACAAACTCTCATGACAGCGTTTTCATTTATCCCATATGTTTGTGAGTGCTGGGTCTTCTGCAAACAGCCGGCTCTATCTGAACTGCACCAGAACATCAGGTTGTTTGTTCCTTTAGTCTTTCCTGCCCTTCGTGTCCCTGTGTTAAATATGTTCTAGGTGTGTGAGCATTCCTGAAATTACTTGGCACATGGAATTAACTGAACTTCCCTGGGATGTGCTGGGGGCCTTGTGCTCCTCTGGCTCAGTGGGGTTTGTCCCATTTGGACTTCTGCTGTAATGGGCCAGTGGCTGGCAGCAAGGGTAGGTGGAGCCATTGTGGCATTGGGAACCCTGAGCTCGTTCAAATGTCCTGTCATCAGCTGTCTTGGATAATGGAGTGAGCTTCTGCCTGTGCAGCCGAAATGTTGCTCTTAAGACATTCACAGACCACTCCCTTACGGTGTTAAGATACAATAGTGTTCTCTAGCCCTAAATAGTAGTTGGCACCTGACTGCTGACTGATATAACAGTACGACACCTTGTATGCTGATTCTTAGTTTCTGTCACAGAAACTAAGGCTAAAATGTCTCCCTGAAAGTATTAGTGTTTAAAATGGAAAGCAGTGTTGGGTCAACACTTTTGTAGCTGAAAATCATTAAAACTTCCTAACTCCCATTGTTGTGGGCAGATAAAGACTATGATCCTTCCCTAAAGCTTTCATGGCATGTGTTTAAGCAGCTCGATTTAAATTGAGTCTGGTGCTTGTTGCTGTAATCTTGTCTGTGATTTGTCTTTGACATTTGGCTACCTTCTTGTGCCTGGCGGGTGTGAGATTTATATAGGCAAATATATGTGGACTAAATAGGCTGTGGATTGTCGGCGGGATTTGCTTGTGATTTGCTTCTGGTTGGTCAATTTGAAGCTGGTCTGTACTTCTGGTGCAATCACCTCATATCTGCCCCTGTAGACAGTATTGGCAGTACTGCCATGAGCAGTACCAGGTGGATCGTGTGGGTTTGGTTTAATTCATAGCACCAGTGCATCATTTCAAACAGTTCAGACAGTGGGTCCTGTGAGTGCCAGGGTGTTATCGGGTTTCAGGACATTGTTTGAGGAGCACCTGGCAGTAGGCCGTGTATGGACGCTGGTTCCGGCCCACCCCGTGTGGGAGTGGGGAAGCGCAGCAAAACTGCATGAATAAGAGATAAAAACCTTTCTCACTTCCTTGAAAGTCTGTGATGTGAATGTAATGGGCCTGCGGCCAAGATAACGGAGTTTCTGCAACCTGTTGGTGTGCTTTGGCAGGTTCAGTAACCTGCTGGCATTTTGCCGTTCCCTCGAGCGGAGCTTCATACTGGAACTTCTACACCGAGTTCCACGTCAGCAGCTTTCTTATGCTGTCCTCATGCTGAAGCGCTAATGGATGGGTGACTTATGGATTACATCAGAGGCGTTAAGTGAACATTTTTCCCCACTAAGGAAAGGGAAGATTAGTAGTTAAGAGACTTTGTCTACTCTTTATACCATAGGGATAAGCATGGAGTACAGCTGGAGAAGACCGTTAATCCTCTCCATTTTGCATGTCACATTTGTCTGGTGTTGCTACACTTATCAGGAAGTTTATTGGAAAGAGGTTTTCTTTTGGGCTCTCAAGCATTTGGACTCTTGCATGTAGGAGAAAGTCATCCTCTGTATATTAAAATCATAGAACTTGAAGTTGTACAGAAACCAAATTTAAAGAGGCTACCAAATGCAACTTCTGGTTTACCAGATGCTTCATTGTCTGGTATAGAAGTAGGTATCTTATACCCAGTGAATGTTTATCTTCTTAAGGTATGTACAGTCAGTCCTGCTCCAGTGTGACTGATGCGTTCCAGAAAAACTTCACGTTCACTAAAATTGCGTCCTGAAATGCACATGTCCGATGGGGAAAAATAGCGTTAGGGGAATGAGACTCCAGAACTCATGTCAGACTAACTGAATTAAATGAAAACAGTGAGGCCAGTGGCTAATAATGTGATTCATTTTAAATACGAAATAATAATGATACATTAATAGATTTATATCATAAATATGTCATATTGGTCTTATGAGTCTCGCGAGAATTACCTAATAACTTCAACCTAACATGCCTCCCTAACCTGGTGGTTGCCAGAGTTGGGAGTAGTGACATACAACCATCATGTGGCCGGGCATGAACACAGCACAAATACAACAGATTATAATATGTGGCGAGGCACCGAAGGCTACATGCGACAGAGGATCTAAGACTTTGACCTGTGCAATGCATGGATGTACAAAATAGTTTGGTTCTTTTAGATTTGAAAACCAGTCCGATGATCTGTTGAAAAGAACAGATTGTAAGACTGTAAGAACGATTCATTGACAAAATCGGACATCACTATTGTTTTTCTTGATTAGCTGTGTGTGCAGTTAGTGGTTCTCGCCAAGGGCATACTGCATAGCAGTTTGCGTGGTGCTTCAGTGTCGTATTGGATACTTGGGTACTAATATGTCAGTTACATTAGAACAGATTTGCCGTGTGATATTACGCATGATATCAGGACTGGCTGTATGTGCAAAATATTTTTGAAAGATGCAGGTGAAATTAATACTTTTGTGGCTAGCAAATTTCGTGTGTTCAGAATGACTAGTCATCTCAAAGTGTCCAGAACATTTGTTCTTTAGCCTGTTTTGTGTGCTCTCCGACCTCACCCTGTTCCCTTTGGCTCAGCTCTGACCCCGGTTTCCCTTAACGCCTCGCTCCCCAGGATCCCCCGACTACAACCACCACTAGAGGAGCGCCTGTACCCTGCACAGCCAGGCGTGGCTGCCGTCTACAACGTCAACGTGAGCAGGCATCTCCGCCGAGTGGTGGCTAACGTGCTGACCGAGGGCGCGGACTCGTAAGCCGATCGCTGCCAGGGAGGGCCGACGTAGTAATCTGAAGCACAGTACTTAGCTGGATATTTCACTCACTTAATTAAAGTTAAGTGGCCTTGGAATGCTTCAGAACTAGGAGTCAGTGTTCTGATTTGCCTGCCCTCCTGCAAATATTCCTCGTCAGGGCAGTGGAAGAGCTCATTAAAGAATTGTACAAGTTTCTCGGCCTGATGCAGTTTTTTTTTTTGTTTTATAAATGGTTCTTTTTTTGTATGTACAATCATGCATCAGATGGAATAATGGTTTTAGGAACTGTTAAGTCACCCACCAGTCTGATTTATAAGAATATGTTTGTTTGGAGAGGATAGGATCATATAGTTGAACATGGATGGTCGTCAGGCCCATGGAAAGTAGCAGTGGCACGGTGAGGCTGGCAGGGGTCCGCGGCCAGGCGGTGAATAAAGCTCCTCATTGTTTCATTCATCTCTCTTGCTGAGCTCCATTGTCTCTGTGCCACTCGGCGAGCAGGAAGCAGCTGCCTCCGAATCAGCCCCCTACCCCCATACCCCCCCAGCAGTCGTTAGGCGTGTGCCACCAGCTAAGCGTGCTCTGAGAGGATGCCGGTCCGTCTCTCGCCCCATCTCACCCTCCGTCTCTGGATCAGGTGTCGCGACCCACCGGTCCCCCCTACACCGCACATGACCTCACCAAAGGGCACCCTAGCCTGGCAGCCACTCCCCCTGGCCACGCCGCTTCCCCGGGACACTCTCAGGTATCTCTCTTATTTGGCCGTCTCTGTCCCCGCACCCGTGTCCCCATGTCCATCGGTATAACCCGGCACAAGACTCTTTGAGTGTAAGCTCTACAGTGAGTGCTTGTGTGTCACCTTTGCCAGGCCGTGCCCCCACCCCGCGTGTGGCATCTGAATGTGAGCGAGGGGTGCTTGGTGTCCACAGCGTAGCCCCTGGAGCTCTGCTGGCTGTGTACCTACAGGCCCGCGCTCTGTCCTTCCTCTCGCCACTGTTCTGTGCTGCTGGTTTTGTCTGCCTCGCCTTTGTCGTTCTGCGACAGCCTGCCTGCCAGATTGCTGTGCTGACGCCGTCAGTGCCTGGTACAGTCTCGGAGTCTGTCTGTCTTGCTGTGTGTTTGTTGTGGCTCCTGTCGCCACGCCGCTCCCTCCTGCGTGCACCCCAGAGCCCAGCCCGCGTCCGGAAAGGGGTGCCTTTGGAGTGACTCTGCTATTTCGGTGGCATGTTTCCCCAGCATAATGGAAAAAGGCCGCACTTCCACAAGCTGACTGGGGGGAGCT
Organism: Petrocephalus sullivani; assembly: GCA_026780845.1. NCBI lineage: Eukaryota > Metazoa > Chordata > Actinopteri > Osteoglossiformes > Mormyridae > Petrocephalus > Petrocephalus sullivani. The sequence continues at coordinate 2,220,561 of JAODKM010000099.1, read as the reverse complement.
CTTTAATGTGGACGTGGCCGGCGTCTGGAACACATCTCAGCTAGACTCCTGGGCTTTTCCTAAGCTGTCACCAAAAAGTGCCATCTTGCTGCGTGGGCCTGTTCTAACCCTGACCCCTCATCCCACAGCCTCCGTACCCCACTGGACAGAATGCCGGCCCTGGCCCACTGGTGTATTCTCCCCCATCACAGCCAATGAACGCACAGCCGCCCAGTCGCTCAGTAAGTGCCCCCCACCCCAACTCATGAATGGATAGTGGCTCCTTTAAGGGGATCAGGGCGAAGGCTAGGTTTTCCACAGTAAGCCTTGAGTAGTATTGGTTTGTCCATAACTGGGATCTGGTTTGCACAATTGTCCAAGTATGTTAGTCTTTGATTCATCAATCATTTAAAATCCCTTTCTGCCCGTCTCCCTCCCTCAAAGGTAGCTCGTTAACCCCTCAGTGTCGCACTCATGCCCGACGTGTCACTGCAGCTGCTGATCTGATCTGTGTAATCTCTCTTCCTCCTTGTGCCGCATTTAGTTTCCAGCTGGCCCTCGTCCTACGCACCACCAGGTAACACCGCTTTTAATGCACCGCCTGCCACCCATCCTCTTCTCTGTGTTTGCCTCAGATGATCTTTAAAAATCTGATCTGCATTGTTAAGCTCTGCTCATTCGTCCGGTGTGCTTTTATTCTTGCAGGTATGTTATGCCTGAGAATGTGAGCGTGTTGGCTTAGGGCCGTGTGTTTCAGACCTGGTTTTTATAAGGATAGCCCATCAGCGATCGCATTGCTGGACGCACTGGTGCAGGAGAGTGTCTGCAGGCAGTCCTGGTAGCTGAGGCTGCTTCTGCATCCTTTACTTTTTAGGAGAATCATTGTGTTCTTCCTGTCTCTTGTCTTTTTCCCCGACGACCTTAAGCCACCCTGTCCTCTAGGCTATAGTCATCTGAGCTTAATGTGGCAAGGAGGAGAGGTTTTCAACATGCGGCTGCATGCTTCTCTCCCGCAAAAAAACGGGGGAACAGTAGCATGGCACCAGCTGCCAGTTATGTGCAGGGCTGGCGGAGTTGGGCGGAGCCTGCACACTCCGATGGGGGGTGGCAGGAGGGGGATCAGCCAAGGGGTACAACTCAAGTAATGAAGAAGAGCAGACACCCCCACCCCCCCCCTTTTTGGTGGCAATGAGGAGTGGAGGCCCCGCCCCCCCTTGTGGTGGCAATGAGGAGCGGAGGCCTCCCTCTGCGCTGGCGAGGAGGACACATGCTTTTCAGTGCTGAGAGAGAGCAGTGACAGAGAGGAAGGAGGGGCCACAGCCTCTGATAAGCTGGATGGCGTTGGCCAGGGCTGGGCTGTGAGCATGGTGTGCGTGCTGTGCGTGTGCATGCTGTGCGTGTGCGTGCTGTCCGTCTGTACATCCTCCATGCTCATCACTGTGTTTCCCAATGGCTTCTTTCTCTTTCCTGCTTCAATATTCAAGGGAGGATTCAGACCCATACAGGTAATTGGAAGTTTCTGGAAATGCATGGTTTAAGGGCCGCAGACCCCCCCAGCCTACCGCACTGCTCGTGCTGCAGACTAATTTGGGCAGCAGACTTGTCCCCCCAGGTTTAGTGTTGTTGATTTGTCCGGCTGTGAGCCTGGCCATGCTGTGTGGAAAGTTTACCATGTCTTTGGTTTATATAAAGACTTTCCATCACTTTATATTTGCTTGTTAGACATCGTCTTGCTGCTCGCTGCAGTCGACTCTTCCTCCACGGTGCACGTGTGAGCTTTCCTACTTCTACTATTAAGCTGAATGATGGCATTAAAGCAAAGTGGCCTTTCTTTTGAGTTTTTTTTCTTTCCTTTTTGATGTTGATATTCTACTTAAAAATAACTGATTTGTCCAGGCGTTTGTGTGTGAGGTGAAGCCAGTCTAGTCAGAAGGAGCTTTGAATGCCTTGTCTTTATTTATCTTTTGGACTGTTTCTTGTGTCCATGAACAATGAGGCCTTTGAAGTTGTCCTAGTGTGAGGCGCTCTTCCTGCTGCCTGACGGGCCACACATGAAAAACGCTGCAGCATTCCCGCACGTGCCTTCCTGTCTCCCCTCGGCTACTGGGGGGGGGGGGGGGGGGCTTTTTTGCCCCCCTTCTTTTTTTTTTTTTTTTTTTTTTTCTTTTCCCTTTTTAAATCAGAGTTTTTTTTATTTTTTTTTTTAAAATTTTAGC
>JAODKM010000099.1:2164813-2212197 GCA_026780845.1 Petrocephalus sullivani | reverse complement strand
TATTTTGCACAATTCGTAAAGGCACTAAAAGCTAGCACAGACTGAGTGATTTTATTCAGTGCAGTATGTTCTTCATGAGAAGAGGAACTGTGTCTTCAGCCAGAAAACTGAAAAACTTTTGTTCATAAAGATAAACCTGCTTCTTTTGCTTAAATTAAAAGCAGACCAATTTAGTGTGTATAGTTATGTTGTTTACAGTAAGAGGTTGGATTTATTTATTTTTCTTCTGTTTGTGCACTGTTGTTTGGTACAGTAATTTAAAATTGAAGTAAAAAAGCAGCTAGCATTTTTTTTGCACAATTTTGTTACAGAAAGAAATTTTATTTAGTTTTGTTATTGTTAAACAGCCTTATTACTGTTATTTATTATCAATAAAAGTTTGATTGCTTAATTAATTTGTAGTTTTTTTAATACAAACAAAAAGAAAATATTTTAAACATGTTTTTTAATGAAGCCATTTTCGGTTTCGGTATCGGTTTTCGGCCAAGTGCATCCAAAAATTTCGGTTTCGTTTTCGGCCCAGAATTTTCATTTCGGTGCATCCCTAGTTCTTATGTTTAAGTGCTTCCTAACCTTGCTAATTTCTAGGTGCTTTATTATTCTACAAGAATACATACAAAGTTAAACGTATCGCTGTTAAAAAGCAGCCACATGCAATCGTGGCACAATAAGTATAGATGGAAAGAGAATCGATATTACAAACTCCACAACCCAAGAAAGCACAGAATATTTCCAATACAGCTGCCCTGCACAAAAGGGGCATACAAGTATTGTGGCAAGTCATTCTACTAAAGAAGACATCCGTTTTAAAAAGCATTACTCTCTTAATTAAATTTATTACTAGCAGTGGCACAGACAAGGAAACTGACCGCTTACGTGCCGCGGTTACACTGCAGGCATTACCCAGTTACAACATTTACAGTTAACAGACGCATTGACACACGCATTCATTTACACCATGTAAAGATAAGCTGCTAACAAGTTTCCCCGGCGTCACATTGTCGACAGTGGGTGGGATCACGTTTGAAGCATGTGGCTACCTTTAGCCAGCAGGTAGATGATTTACGCCATCTGCTGCTGTATAATGACATTTAAATTCTAGCCCTTAAAAATTAGACAACACTTCCTTTTTAGATGTATTGGCTTAGGGAACATATAGGACAGTGCGTATAGGACAATGTCAGGCAAATCGTAATACAATAGATCACACGTCTGTATATTGAACCGTTGGGGGGGGGGGGGTGTACCGAGCAGTTTGATATTATACCGTTACACCTCTAGTGTTTACTGGAAAAGGCCAAGTGAGTAGTTGACATTTTGGTTAACTTCCTAAAACTGGTCTACTGGTACACACTTAAGTAAAATGGTTCACTCTTAGGTAAACTTCAGATTGCATAATGCGCACTGATTAGACAATGAATAAATATTTAGCAATGGTCAATATTCAGTTTTTGTGTGCCCCTCGGCCCATTTTATACACGTCCTTAAATATTAGAGAGTGCTGACTCATCCCTGCTAACTCATCTGTTGTGGTTCCTGTCTGTTGTGGTCCTTCTGGTAATGTAGCTGAAGTATCTGAAAACTAGTTTAGAAAAAAACAACAAATGCCAGTTAGTTAGACTGGACAGTCTGCTTGTAGCAGGAGACTTGGAGCTATTTAAACGGTCAGTGTCCTGCGTAGCCCGCGTCGCTGTACCAAGTCAACACTTGTTTATATCACCACAGTAACAGTTAGTAAATCATTGCTGAAAGGCTGCACAGACTAGGGTCACTGTAGGATGAAGGTTGTGATGGGTCTGCCTTTAGAAAAGCCTTTCATTTCTTGCATGTTGCAAACATGGATGTAGAAATGACTGGTATTTGCTTGTGTGTTGTGCTGAGAATGACTTGGATGGTTTTACATTTACACAGCTAGATGCTGATTATCTCGTGAGGCCCCTCCTGGCGCTCGTCTCAAAAGCCCGGGGCTGCCCGCTGCCCCTCCTGTGCCTGTGACCTTGCCCCAGCCACTTCTTCATAGGATGGTTGTCACTTCGCGCCCTGCTTATGCTTCCAATTACGAGGCTCCTTCCTCGCTGCCCCCCCCCGCCTGCTTACGCAGCTTTCGCCCCTGCAGCTGCGAGGCCAGGCCCTGGACCCGGGGCCCGTCCTGTACAGCGTGGACGCTGTCCAGCTCGGCCCTCCAGCCGTCGACTTGAAGCCAGGTTAGACTCTGCGGTACAGTTGACATGCTGGGCAGTGTGTCACCATGCCGATCAGAGCAGTAAAGCTCTCCTGTACTTGGTTATATTCGGTACCTATTGGCCGTTTCTCACTACGTCTCTCTCCGTCCGTCTGATAGTTGACGACAAGCCAAAACTGGACTGTGTCGTGCTGAAGCCCTCCTCGCCCGGGATCAGGCTGCCGGAGATGGCCCCTGAGAAGCGGGACCCGGGGGGCCCCACTCCTGAGTCCCCCCCCCCAGCGAGCGTCGACATCCCTGCCCCCAGCCTCACGGTCTTCCCCAGCATGGCTGCCATTTCTGTCAGTAGCCACGGTCAGCCGGCGTCTGCGGGAGACCCTCCCAGTCCCGTGCCAGTTCCGTCTCCCCCCGCCGACCCCGAGCTCTCTCAGCCGGCGGGGCCTCTTCCAGAGCTGGTGCCGGCCGTCAACGGGCTGTCCGAGCGGGACGCCGATCTAGACCTCCGGAGCTCGGAGCTCGTGGTATCGCCCTCGCCCACGCTCCCCCAGGATCAGCCCCCGCCGGAGGCCCCTTCCTCCAGAGCAGAGCTCGTCGAGACGCGGGTGGAGGGCGTCCCCGTCACCGTGGGCCTCGCTGCGCCCCCTGCCGTGGCTGTCCTGCCGGCCGCTGCTGTCGCCGCTGCTACCTGTACCGCTGCTGCCCCCCCGCCTCCGCCCGGCCTGCTGCCCCCTGTCCAAGCCGAGCCTCCTTCTGTCGTCACGGAAACCAGCGAGGCAGATGTGGTGCTCAATGACAAAACGGACTTTGTGCAACTACCCAACTCTAGGAAAAGCCCCACTATAGGTGTGTACAGAGCCGTCTCAGATGGCTGTTTTGGGAAACCCCGTCACCAGAGTGTTCCGCCGCTTACAGGCTGGGCGGCCCATTGCCTGCTCGACGCATCATTACATATGCTGGAATGCAGGAGAAATCGGGCTAAATCCTAAATGTGCAGTGCAGCACCAAAGCTCTACTTCCTTCTAGCGTCTGCCTTTGAAACCTTCACAAGTGAAATGACTGGGTTTGTGTCCCCTGCCAGCTCTAACTGCTCAGACTGTACCAAAGACCTGGGCGAAGCCGAGGGAGGTTCCTCCTGCAGGAGGCGTGCCGGACGAGGACACGGAGCCCAGCGAGGTGCGTGGTGTCCTCATGGCCTTTTGGGCAGGGAGGCCGGCTGCTCCTTTCTGCACTTTCTTAATGAAGGTCTGCTTTTGGTGGTCCTCTCGCTCATACTCATGTGTGCCACTTCCCCTGCTCAGGCCCAGCCACCTCAGGAAGTGCCCACGCAGGACATGACCCGTGGGCCAGCCCCAGAGGCTGAGGCTGAGTCCGAGCCGGAAGTGGGTGAGGCGCGCACCGGCACCCCGGACCCGGAGACGGAGCGCGGAGCCCCTCTGCCGGAGGAGAATGGGGAGCAGGAGCAGGAGGATCCCCTGGGCAACGGGGCAGGGCACACCTCCGAGACTGAGAGCAGCGACAGCGGGGTCACCTTAGGGCTGCCTCCGGACGTTCTGCAGGAAGGTGAGTGACTTCTGCAGGCAGCCTGCTTTAGTTTTGGGGTTTGTGGTGTAACCCCCTCAGGGTAGAGAAGGGGTGCTGGGGGATTGGAGTGGGGCCTCCTTGGGGTCAAGAGGTCACAGGCGCTTTCCAGTTTTTGCTGTGTGAACCTTTTGCGGCCTTCTGCCTGTCGGACCCGATGGCGGCCCTTAGGCTGTCATGCTCATCATTCCCAAAAAGTCGGGAGGATAAGATGGGCTTGTCTATGGATCCTTTCCACTTCTAGGAAAGGTCACTTTCCATGTGGTTAAAACTCCTGTTACTCAGCGGGAGGGCTATTTGTGTTGCTTTAATGCACTTGGGGATATAAGATCTGCCATTTTAACGTCACTGTAACACCGATGTCCTGCAGAGTCGGTGGAGACGGACGGGAAGAGGCAGTATGGCAGGGAATTCCTGCTAGGCTTCCAGTTTATGCCGGCCTGTGTGAAGAAGCCAGAGGGGCTCCCCCCCATCTCTGACGTGGTGCTGGATAAGGTGGGCACCGTGTGGTGTGGCGTGGCCTTCCTGTGCCCGCGTGCCGCTTAGAGCAGCCCTCCGCCGTCTGCCAACTGACCCTTCACTCACTGTTCCTGCAGATAAACCAAAGCAAGCAGTCGTCGCGGCCGGCGGACCTGCGCGTAATCTCGCGGGGCCCCGACTTCACCCCAGCCTTCGCCGACTTTGGCAGGCAGGGTTCCAGCGGAAGGGGAACGCCGGTAGGTCGCCAACCGTACAGACGCATGTACAGGAGTGCCATTTCTTCTGATACAGACACAAAGCCTTTCGGTGTGCTTGGGTATAATCTCTCCGTGGGTGTTTAGCAATATGCGCACATGAACGTTTGTTCGCGTGTACCTATTTGATGAAGTACAGTTCCAATACTCAATAACAGAAGCGCTACGGTAAAAATGCCTGGGTGTATTTCTAACCCCCAGATGTCAAGGAAACATCGGTTGCATCTTCAACAAGAACAATCCCATGATTTATTGTGCCCAAAGTTAGTTCTTGGGAGGCAAGTTGGCAAAACTGCTCTTGCCAAGAACACAAGCTTGATGCTTATATTCTAGGTGTTGGTTCCATTGCAGGTTTATCATACTTGTCATCTTACTTAAATGCTTTTTAACGGTGCCTCTTGCGTTTCCCAGCTGATGAATGTGAATCTGAGACGCCCTCCGCCACGCAAGATCATCACCAACGTGTCTGTGAATGACGAGGTGCAGCTGAAGAAGGCAGAGAATGCATGGAAACCAGGCCTGAAGAGGGACGGGCCCATGGAGGACCCGGAGTGCCAGAGGACGCAGGTGAGGAGGCCATCAGCCCTGTCAGCCAAGCCCGGCTGTGCTTCAGATGACCAGCAGAAGCTGATAGCTCTGCTGCTTTCTGCCTAGAGCTTCAAGACACCACTGAGAAATTAAATAAAATGTTTGTGATGATTCTTTTGCTTATTAGAGTAATTGAAGCAGCAACAGTCTGATTATACAAACACCCTCAGTAAATAGTTGCCGTATTAAATGAGATTGTTTCCTCTAAGCCACAATATCCATGTGACATGATTCTCAGTTTCCTTTTTCTGTTACTAACTGCAGTAAATGCGTTGTTTGCGGAAGCCTGTTTGGGACTTGGACGCATGGTTGTGTTACTGGTTGGACAGTGGCCATTGAGGCAGTCATGGTGGTGCCTGCCGGCTGTCGCTGGGGCGTGCTGTTAATGATTGGCTCGCTGTGTCTCCCAGGATCTTTTCCGCAAGGTGCGCAGCATCCTGAACAAGCTGACGCCCCAGATGTTCAACCAGCTGATGAAGCAGGTGACGGAGCTGACCATCGACACGGAGGAGCGCCTGAAGGGCGTCATCGACCTGGTCTTCGAGAAGGCCATTGACGAGCCCAGCTTCTCCGTCGCCTATGGCAACATGTGCCGCTGTCTCGCCACGGTGAGCCCTGGCTGCAGTCTTCGCGACTTTCCGGCGACTTGCTTTGCTTAAATCCATACAGGAAGCACAGATGATACGAAAGAGGGCGCCAATGTGGATGGGGTGGGGTTGCTGACTTCTAGTGACTCGTCTTTGTGGGTTTTATAGGGCCTTTGCAACAATAAGGACTTGGTCATGCATGTTATTTGACCAGAGACGTCTAGAGACAGTAGAGCAGAGCAGTTGCTGGTTAATGAGCTGAACTTGTAATGTAACATGAAGCTTCCTAGGCCTAGTCCCCGAAGGGTTGTACTGAATCCCCTTAAGTGCTGGAGTTTTAGTACGATATCCCGCTGTAAAACAGGCTGAGCGTCCACATTTTAAAGGTGGGAAAAGAGAATGGACCCTGACTCCCATCCTCGATCTCTGCAGCTCAAAGTGCCGATGGCTGACAAGCCCAACAGCAGCGTTAACTTCCGTAAGCTCCTGCTCAACCGCTGCCAGAAGGAGTTTGAGAAGGACAAGGTGGACGACGACGTCTTCGAGAAGAAGCAGAAAGAGCTCGAGTCATCCACCTCTGTAAGTCTGCTACCTTTGCATGGTTTCTGCTATGCTAGAGCAGCAGATGGTGCTTGATCTTCTGGACACAAGCTAATAATATTGCTGCAACTTAGTCCCATAAGCCAGCATTAGTTCTACCAGACCCCCTTAGGAAGGCCTAGTTGTTCTTTGTTGTCTTTCCAGTACGGTAGTGTCTAATAATTTTCACCCCACCCTACCAAAGGCTAGCGAGAGGGAGCGGCTCCAGGAGGAGCTGGAGGAGGCCAAGGACAAGGCCCGGCGGCGCTCCATCGGCAACATCAAATTCATCGGCGAGCTCTTCAAGCTAAAGATGCTGACGGAGGCCATCATGCATGACTGCGTGGTCAAGCTGCTGAAGAACCACGACGAGGAGTCTCTGGAGTGTCTCTGCCGGCTGCTCACCACCATCGGCAAGGATCTGGACTTCGAGAAGGCCAAGGTAGACAGCGCCGCCGTCCCGGAGCTCGGCGACCTTGCTTACGCGGTTAGCTTAGCACATGCCGGTAATCATTTCACATAAACAAGGCAGCCATCAGTGGTTATAAAAATAGGACTATTCAGGCGATATGAAATACGGGAGCCCGTGTAAGAGAGAGAGGCTCAGCTCTTGACCGAGCATCCTGAAGGACAAAGGTAGCCTTGATTGGGCCTCTCTCTGGAAAGTGGACTCGACTTGGGCGGCCCCAGGGGATGCTCCGTGTCTGCTGAGCGGCGGCCTGGCCAGCGGAAGGAGGAGGACCATGTGCAGCTGATGACCTGAATGCTGAAAGGCTGCTGGCCGTGGGAGCGAGGGGAAGGGCTGAGGGGTGCTGGCCTGAGGCGGACTTCTGCTCCGGGTTTAAAGTCGGTCTCTGCACAGTCACGCATCGAGCTCCCAATTTTCAGATGCTCTGTGTCTGTACATGTTGCTGTCCTTTCCTCAGTCTGCAGTGCTGTCAGATGCTCAAGTGGGAATAATACTGTTAAATTGAATCAAGGCCTTTGTAATGAAATCTTGTGCATAGGATTATTGGTCCAGTATGAACTGTGAAGACTAACAGTGATTTTTGTGTGTTGTACTTCACATGAAGTCAAGCTCAGGTCTTGGCAGTTTTTCCAGACCCTCTCGGGTTTGCTGTGCTCACTTCTGGACCTTCTCTCTCTCACCCCTCCTCACCCCATAGCCACGCATGGACCAGTACTTCAACCAGATGGAAAAAATTGTGAAGGAGAGGAAGACCTCCTCGCGAATCCGCTTCATGCTGCAGGACGTCATCGATTTGAGGCTGGTCAGTGGTGTGTGTGTGTGTGTGTGTGTGTGTGTCTCTGCTGGCAGGGGTGAAGGGAGAGTTATGCCCAGGGGTCAGCTGCACTGTGAACGGGCACCACTAGCTATGGAAGATCTTTGAGGAAACTCCTCAGACCAGTATTTTTAATTGCATTTTTAAGGTGTTTGCAAATAGACTTGCATAGCAAGTGGGGCCAAGTGCCTGTTCTTTCTCCTAGAATAACTGGGTGTCGCGAAGGGCAGACCAGGGCCCGAAGACCATCGAGCAGATCCACAAGGAGGCCAAAATTGAAGAGCAGGAGGAGCAGCGGAAGGTTCACCAGCAGCTGCTGTCCAAGGATAACAAGCGGAGACCAGGTCAGACGGGGGCCGGTGCCGGACCCTGGCACAGCGGGCAGCGACGGGCAGCCCTCAGTGACCCGCCGTCTGCTTCTTGGTTTTTACTATCTAGTGGCTCAGAGGGATGAGACCTGGAATACTGTACCCATGACCAAGAACAGCAGGACCATAGACCCCACCAAGATCCCCAAAATCTCTAAGGTATGCATGTGAGGTTTACTGCATCATATGAGACAATGAGTGTGATAAAAGACATTGTGGGCATTGTCTGAGTGCTGATCAGAGGTAGGTAATCCAGGTCCAAAGAGTAAAAATCCAGACCAGGACTGTTTCAACCAACTAGTTGAACACTCTGACACTCTTAATACTTAACTGGCTGATTGAAACAAAATCCTGATCTGGATTTTTACTCTTTGGACCAGGATTACCCACCTCTGGTGCAGCCACTGTCCTGACTGCTGAGAAGCGCACGTATGCTGTCAGTCTCTCGTCAGCACAGTGCCCTCAGCTGGCAGACAGGTGGCACTGCTCAGTGCCCACCATCTCCGCTCAGTCCTGGAGTTCAGTGCCCTCCACGGAATGTATTAACACACAGCAATGGCAGTGTAGGACAGAGATGGAGCGGTGTTTGTTGTGTGATTACACAGAAGCATTTCCTTGGGACAGGGCTTTAGCAGGCAAGGGGAAACACAGCCGCATAAATTCTTTGTCCCTTCCTCCAGCCGACGATAGATGACAAAATCCAATTGGGGCCGCGGGCTCCACTCAGCTGGGTGAAGGGCAGCAGCGGAGGAGCTGGGGCTAAAGCCACAGAATCCGGTGAGTGGGGGGCGGGGGGTTCGGGGGACTTCTCTGACAGCGCTAGGTAAGGTGGGAGGAAGTAACACCATCTGCCGCCTGCACCTTCGTCTGCAAGCGTGCTGCCAAACCTGTTCAGCATTTTAACTCCGCCCCGCCCTTCCACATCAGAGTCACGCTCCAGCGCCAGCAGCCTGAACCGCTACTCCCTGCCCCAGGCCTCCGTCCCACCGTCCAGCATCTCGCCCTCGCTCACGCCGGACCCAGACGCCAGGAGGGGCCTTGGCAGGTAACAAGCGAGCGGGCGCTGGAGCCCGACTCAGAGCGGGCCTCTGTAATCAGACCGTTTCTGCTTCATGTCCTGGAAGGGGGATGGATGGATGGATGGATGGATGGATTTTCTTTTTTGTCCTTTTTGTTCATTCTTTATTGATCTCAAAGGAAACTCAGATGTTGCTGTAGTACTTTTGCAGGCTATTCAAACACAAAGCTGTGTGTGTGAGGTCCTTGAGATGAAAATTGGATGGAACAACAAAAACCTTCCTCTCTGCAAGTGGTCTGGATGACCACGGCTGGTTACAAATACTTTGGCAGAAAGATGCATCTGTTGGCTGCTTTCTAATAGTCAGTGTCCTGCATAGTAGTTGACGTCCTGAATGCGTCACATTTCTGGCCCTTGTAAGACCTGCATGAACCACTACGGACACGTGTTAGCGTGACCTCAGCTGTCCTTCCCTTTCATTGCAGCCGCAGCTCTGCACGCGAACGCAGCGACAAGGTGCCGAGTCCGGCCCCGGCAGCGGCTGCACGGGTCTCACCTTTCCCCCGGGGCGGTGGTGGCAAGGAGCCGGCAGAGAGCCAGGTCCAAGAGGAACCGAGCCGGGATGTGGCGGGCGCCCCCCGGCTGCCTGCTGCTGCCATTGCAGGGGAGAAGGCTGATCTGGAGGCTGGCAGAGCCCGGGAAGCAGGTGGGAGGGGCAGGCCACACTTCTCTCATTGCCTTCAGATAGTGTTCAGGTCCCTCCTCGTCCAGGCTCTGCTGTATTGTTCACTGGTTTCTAAATGGATTGGATTAATTACAGTTTAATCATCAGTTGGCACAAAATATTTATTATAAGCTGAAATTTCCCTCCTTTTTCTGTGACACAGAAGATTATTTTGGTCAGCTTTGAGAAATTGTCGTCCTCCTGCGGACAGCCCACTTGTTTGGGGAAAACACTTATCTTTATGTGCTTCCACAGTAAATACCAGCCCAAGGAACTTTCAGTAGACTTGTAAAGTAGGGTTGTGTCAGTGTGTAGATGTGGAAGATGAAGGCATTGCATTGAAGGTTCTGAGGAGTACACTGGCCTCCATCTTTGTCAGCTGGGAGAAGACTGGCCAGACAGCCTGCTCTAGGAAGTGTCTTGGTGATTCGGGACTGGCTATTTGTTTAAGACAGGCCTTGGCCAGGGAGGTGACTGACAATACAATGGCCGTGTATGAGAGCTTCGGAGATCCTAACGATTGGTGAACTACCCAAACGGGCAAGCATGTCTGCAGCACTACCGGTCACTGTGGTAGTATGACTCAAGGGAAGCCGTCATGAGTATTAGGCATGACTGTTCGTCTGGCTCTCTCTCGTGACACTTAATGACAAGGCAGAAACTGATCCCCGAGCCTGGTGTAGAACCGGAACTGCTGCTCACCTGGCAATCGGATGGGGAAGCGGCGGTAAGCTGCAGGCCGACAGCTTGTTGCTGGCCAAAGCATCCCCAAAAAAGCTCATGACTTCAGAGTGCTAGGGCCCGGCACCGGCCCCCCGTCTGACCTGGTCTCCACTTGTTATCCTTGGACAGCAGCTGCTGGTGAACCTTCCACTGCTTCTCCTGCTCCTCAACTTTGGCCTCCTTGTGGAAAGCTCATGACTCCTGAGAGAGGCTCAAAATGCTTATGCAAATAGGGGATTCGTTTTTTTATGAATTTAGCAAAAATGGGCTTTCACGTTTGTCATTTTGTGGTATAGTGTGTAGATGTCAGTCCATGTTGAAGGGTCTATAACTAAACAAACATGGAGAGGTCGGAATACTTTCTGCAGATACAGTAACGCTGGTGCGTGAGGGCATGGGCGGCAGGTAATGTGGAGAGGCTCCGGAACTCCCAGCACGGCCTGCTGCTCTGGTACAATGTGCAGCGAATCTGCCCTAGTGTCCGGGTGTCTGCAACACTGATTGGTGTCTGTCTCTCTACTCTGGGCCCTGGTGCTGCAGTGAAACCAGAGTCTTCTCAAGACAAGGCGCTGATGTCAGACGAGGAGATGGAGAGAAGATGCAGATCGATCATTGATGAGTTTTTGCACATTAATGATTACAGGGTAATGACAGTGCCCTCTGACACATGAGCCTTACCGTGTACTCATTTATTATGGTGGTCGCTGTTCTCCCTGCGTGGGACCTCGCTGCTGATGTGTGTGTCTGTGTGCATCTCTGCAGGAGGCGGTGCAGTGTGTCATTGAGCTGGAGCAGGGCCCTCAGCTCCATGTCTTTGTAAGGGTGGGTGTGGAATCCACGCTGGAACGCAGCCACATCACCCGCGATCACATGGGACAGCTCTTCTTCCAGCTGGTCCAGGCTGGTGCTCTCCCCAAGGCCCACTTCTTCAAAGGGTGAGTTTGGAGGGTCCGTGTTGCCCTTGGCCATGTTTGGAGAGGCGTGCGTGCCTGTGTGTGTGACATCAGAGAAGCAGAGCTGTAGCTTACTGATCCGAGCGCCCCCCCGTAGGTTTGCCGAAACCCTGGAGGTGGCAGATGACATGGCTATCGACATCCCCCACATCTGGTTGTACCTGGCTGAGCTGCTGAACCCCATGTTCCGAGCTGGTGCCCTTTCCCTGAGAGAGGTGTTTAGGTGGGTTGTCTGACGCCGGCCATCTCTGCGTTTTGTCCGCGTATGACATTGCTCATATGCTTGCGTTCTCTTCCATCAAGATTCTCTCTGATTGGCCAGCAGATTCAAACACTCCAGGTGCTTTAAAAAGCATGGCAGTAACGTGGCATATTTTGGAGTTTATGAAAACCCAAACGTCTGTGTACACAAGGCGTGGGATAAGCACCTCTGTGCTCTCGGGGACTGTTCCTGCTGCCTCGCCGCTCGCTCCCTGCCCTGCCTCTGTGCAAATGATACTAACGATCTTTACAATTAATTCTCTGTTTACCTGCAGTGAATTTAGCAGACATTTGCTTCCTGTGGGAAGAGCTGGGATATTATTTTCTGAAATATTGCACCTTCTATGCAAACAAATGGTAAGAGTGCAATTAATACACTCGAGTGAATGCATGTTGACATGTAGCTTACATTAAATAATGGTGTTTGTAAGAAAACTAACGTCAAACATCTGCCCTGTCACAGAGCCATAAAAAAGTGGGTGCCCTGTGGAGGGAATCTGCCCTGAGCTGGGTGGAGCTTTTGCCCGAGGGCGAGGAGGTTAGCGACTTCATCGCAGACCATGTAAGCCACACGCCGGCCCACCCTGCCGTCAGGCCCCCGCCCTGGATGCTTCCCTGCTGACCCTGCCTCCTCCTCCTCCCCCCCCAAACAGAAACTAGAATTCACCATCTCGGACTGTTCCAGTCCCACAGAAGCCCTGCTGAAGAGGGAGCTTTCGCCCGAGGACCTCAGCCAGCGACTTGAAAACCTGCTGATTGAGGAGATGGCTGGCGATGAGCAGATCTTTGACTGGGTAGAGGTATGGCTGTTTAAAAAGTGTCTGGGTGGTGGAGGGTGGTGCACTGGTTAATCCAGTGTACCGATTTGTATCCTTCTTGGTTATGGTTCTAGTTAGTATAGCTTTATAACTCAACAATTCTCCATGTATAACTTGAAAATTTGGATATGTAATTAGGTCTGCAATTAAAATCATATCAGTAAAACAAAATCCCCAATTATTGATTTGTCACAGTAAACGTTACCAAACTAAATATACAGTAAGAATCAATAAAACGTGTCTATGAGATTAAAAATATAGTTATAACCGATAGAATCTCGCTAAATGTTTTGCTAGATTAATAATGTATGCCAATGAAGTTCTTACTGAGCCAAGTACACGGTTATAGTCAAAACATTTTGCTGTCAAGCTGAATATTCATTATCAAATAACAATCTGTTATATAAAGCTAAATGTAAATATTTTTTTTACAATCATAAAAACGCACCTTTTTAAAAACATTCATTAACTTATTTTGTGTGTCCATGTGTGGCCTTATTAAATAGCGCCTTTCCTTTGTATTGCAGGCTAATTTAGACGAGTCTCAGATGAGTTCGCCTGCATTCCTTCGAGCTTTAATGACAGCCGTGTGCAAGGCTGCGGTGAAGGGTAAGTCTGTCCCTGTCCAGCCTGACCGAGGGCGGGATCCCACATGCTGCTGCTATGACATCGCACTGCCGTGCTGTGCAGATGTACAGGGTGAGCCTTGGTCAGTGAGCACAGTACCCAGAGTTGGATCCATGCTCTCTCTCTATAGCCCAGGAACTGATAAGTAACCGCTTATCATCAAGCCGCTATAATGCTCATATTACAGTGGGAAATGTAGCGTAATCTGTCCTTTGCTCTATAGAGCACTATGATAATGCACTTCATGAGGTGCTTTGGTTTAGATATGCTGGCTATTTCTTTAAAGTTGAATGAAATTAAAATTTATTAAGAGCAGTTCACCAGTTGGTTGTATTGTAAGTAATTGCCTTTATCCAAAGTAACCGCTTTTACTTTCGTTCTTGAAGTATTCCGTTTGGCCATGTTGTGTTTGTGATGATTGGAGGATTTATTAAAAACGGTGCATGTTTATGACCCTCTCTTAGGTGAGAGCACTTCCTGCAGAGTGGACACTATTATTATCCAAAAGAGATTGCCTGTATTACTCAAGTACCTTAACTCAGATACCGAACGGCAACTTCAAGCACTTTATGCACTTCAAGCATTGATAGTTAAACTTGATCAACCTCCCAGTAAGTATCCCCCGCGGCCATCTACTCGGGTGTAGCGGTCACTGTTAGATTCCTGCAGGGTGGTGATCTCCCGTCTCTCCTCAGACCTTCTCCGGATGTTCTTTGACTGTCTTTACGACGAGGACGTCATATCGGAGGACGCGTTTTACAAATGGGAGACCAGCAAGGACCCTGCGGAGGAGTGTGGAAAGGGCGTGGCCCTCAAGTCAGTCACCGCCTTTTTCACCTGGCTGCGGGAAGCAGAGGAGGAATCGGAGGACAACTGATGTTGAGCAAGTCTTCAGTCATGAATGCAGAAACCCTGTCAGTGGAACACGGGGGGAAATATGCAGCGAAGCGGCGGCTTGTCGTCATTAATCTTACGGTACGGCTCAGACGACCAGCAGCTCGTCTGACGTGGGATGGCTGGAGCATCATTTACGTGTATAATTTATAGAGAATATTTCATTTAAGATTTTTTTAAAACCTTTTTTTGTTACTTTTTAAGAGACTTTGAAAATACAATTTCTGTGCATCAAAGATAATAAAACATAGATTCTGAACTCTTTAATTTATTATTTTTTTAAAGACTGCAAATAAGGACCTTTAACTTTTCGCAGATGCTGAGAGGATGGACAAGCCCTCGAGTATGATTGAGAAATAATACTGATAATTAGAATAACGAGAACTGCTAATGGATCAGCCTCCCCGAATCACAAGCTGTTTGGTTAGGAACAAATTGAGCTGCTGTTGTGGTGAAGGCGGGAGGGAGGGAGGCGAGGTTAGCAGGTATCAGTAGGTAGCCAAAACTCCACCTGCTTCTCCTACGCTTCGCTCTGTGAAATGTGTATATTCCTCCAAACAGGCGGACATGGCATCCAGGAAACAAAACAACTGCAAATGAACAACCAATGTTACTTACAAAGGAAATGAGTGTATAGCAACTTGTAAAAAATAATTCATAAAAATAAAAAAAATTAAAAATGAAAAACACTATCAAGGTCGCTGAACCTGGAGTGCTTATCGGTCTTTGGAATTAAGGCAAATATAAAGCTTGTAAATACATTAAAGAGAAAAACAATATTTAAAAAAACAACTAGGGCATGGTGGTGTTTGTTCAGTGCTTAAAGGACCCACAGCTGTGGAAAGGTGAGGGGTCTCTCCAGCTTTCAGTGCGCAGTAGTACCAAATGTTTGCAGGAAACCAAACTCCAAAGGCTGGCATATGATGGCCGCTGCCTTTAGGCTGCAGGATGCTTCAGGGCTTTACGATTGTAAGTATAGTTGGTCTTGCATCTCAGTGCAGGCATTCATTCTTATTTATGGATTATGGGTGTTTGTTTATGGCTGCATTTGTAACAAATGGGTGAGTGGCTAACTGATGCTTTAATGGTTATGAATTTGGTCAGTGATGATTTTGATGGAATCCAAAGACTAGATGCTGTTTGGCAAGAAATGTGTGAAGTCATTGGTTTTTATTGGTGTTGGGAGTTTGACAGCCAGGCCAGGGCAACACTCCTGACTGAAGAGCATGCAATCGACATGCCTGAAAATGGGGTAACTGTAGCCATGTAAAATATGTAAGAGCTGTGCTCCATGATTGTTCTTTGCTGTACCCAGAGGTGACACTTTTTCTCCTGTTACTGGGGCCCGAATGTTTGATGAAACATGTTCTGATATTCTGTAGTGATTTCACAAATGAGGCCTCCAATTGTGGTGGGCAGGATGCAGCGCGATGTCAGTCAGACCAGCAGGGTATTTGGAACAATATGTAGCAGGTTTTGCTTTGCTTGGTTAGAGACATACCTGTGTCTTACTAGGTAATACCTTTAACCTGTATACGCTTTGATCTCCCGGTGGCATGTTAATCCCTCTAGCCATTCATTACTACTGTTCTGAATCTGTTCTTTAATTATAAACATGGTTAATGTGCTTTGAAGGCATCTACTTCGGAAAGGATTTTAACACCAAGTGCCATTTTTCTGAATGTACATTTCCTTGTCACAGGTCCTCGGGTGTGCTTGCAGATGTTTCTTTAAGCTTTACACCCTCGAAGGGCGCAGTGCACATAAACCACATTGTTAATGTGAGATGCCAGAACCAGTACACAGGTTTTTAACACAAAGGCTTGAATGTTATGTACTGTACCAGTCCGAGGATGTGACGAATAACCGTACAGGGACATCGCAAGACCGAGAGGCCACCGCCCACTTCAACTGCCATGTGTCCAAAAACATACGTCCTGTTTAGTGCCAACACTGCTGAACCTTAATACTGTATCTGCCAATCGCAAGGTGTTAAACGGCTTTTTTTTTTTTATTATTATTTCGGGTAAGCATCCTTTTGACATGTTGCTGTTAATGTGTAATGTGCATGGGCTGAGGTTACTTAATGTTTTGAAAGTATGCCATACTGATATACACAACATGGACAAAAGTACTGGGACACCTGGCCCTGAGACCTACAACTTTTATGATCCCATTTGAAGTCCTTGGGCATCAATATGGAGCTGCCCCCCCCTCCCCCCCATTGGTAAGGTGTTCGATAGGGTGGAGGTCAGGGCTCCGTGGGGGGCAGTCAAGTTCTTCCACACCAACCATGTCTTTATAAACCTTGCTTTGTTTACTGGGGTACAGAAAAGGGCCTTCCTCAAAGGAACGTGGAAACAAACTGATACCAGGCAGTGTATTGCAGTAAGTGAGTTAAAGAAATCACAGAAACTGACTTCAGATGGAAATTCAGAAACGTACCAGGGCTCTAGAGGTACTTTACACAAGTACCTCTATAAATAATCTCATGAATATTGACTATGCGGATCTCCGGCCCATCAACGTTTGCTTGGAAGTTTTACCAGATGGTGGGTGGATGACTTCCGTGCAGCTTTGTGGGACAAAGTGGCCGAGTCCACAAGTAGCAGCAC
This sequence comes from Petrocephalus sullivani, assembly GCA_026780845.1. Lineage (NCBI taxonomy): Eukaryota > Metazoa > Chordata > Actinopteri > Osteoglossiformes > Mormyridae > Petrocephalus > Petrocephalus sullivani. The sequence continues at coordinate 2,195,665 of JAODKM010000099.1, read as the reverse complement.
ATGCCAGACACATACAGGGAGAGATGGGCAGAGGTAGTTTTTACAAACCCGGTCATGCATGATGCACCTTCCTTTCCCATGGAAGCACAAAGAAGCTCTTTATAAATCACTCAACGGCAACTGAACTTACAAGGAACCCCTGACCATAGGTAGTGATCCAGCACTTGCTACTCTGTATCACTGTCTGGGGAGCGTGCCGATAAGATGACGAAACATACATTCTGCACAAGAATGTAAAAAGGTTTCCAAAGGACAGGCTAGACAGCACCCACCAAGCAGGAGGACCATTAAGTATCTGTCAGGTTGGCTGTACTTCCAGGATCTCTTGAACAAACTTTACAAATGCATACGTTTAGAAAAAACACTTTTATATAATTGACAAAAAAATAACCATATAAACCAAAGTTTCATTTGAAAAACAAGCGTATATATTACAATTATAAGAAACCCTATCTATAGATGCAACCAACAGACCATCTCCCATTTGTCATATTGAACAAAATGGCTTATATATATATATAATATATATATGTTTATGTGTCCTTTTAGTTCTTTTAACTGAACTTAAACCATTGGGTTGCACATCACGTGTACGTTCGCAGTCATAAAATTCTAGGTCAGCTGCTCTCCATTACAGTCTCTGGGGGCTCTGGCATCTGCTGGCTCTACCCTGTGGAGCTCGTACCCATCTACCCATCCCAGCTGATGGGTATCCATCCTTCTGGCTTCTGAGGAACCACGGCCCAAGGATATCCCAGGTTCTATCTTGCGATCTGCTTGGAGCCAAATTACTGAAGAATGTGGCGGTGCCACCATCCCCCGTGCCAAAACTGCGCAGGGAGAGAAGGTCCCACTCGAGCAGAAGAGCTAGAAGTCCTTCAGCATGCTGATGCGGGCGTAGATCTTGAGCGCGGGGCCGAGTTTGATGTTCATAGTGCTCATCAGGTGGTCCTCCTTCAGCAGGAGTAGAGCCTGGCCATCGATCTCCTGCGAGCGGAACTCCTCGGCGATTTCCTGGCAGCCTGGAGACCCAGACACCAGCAATCACACGTGGGAACCTCAGCACAAGCTACCCTCCTAAATTAAGGGATTGTTTCAAGTTTAACTGGTCTTATACAAAAGGTTTAATTCAATAAAAGCAGCTTTTAGAGGAAGTATTTCGATACTTTCAGTACGAGCGGATGTCCCAAGCTTCAGTAGACCTTAGGTTGAGGGGCAGGCGGTGAGACTGACCTGGGAGGGAGTGTATGAAGGTGTACACTTCCTCCACATTCCACTTGGTGGGGTCACTGGGCAGGAAATGTTGCATGAGGAGGGGCAGCTCTCGGCCATGGCTCGCCCCCTGGTCCTGCACCTGGTCCCCTGTGGGCCGGGGGGCCCCAGAGCTGGCAGCAGACAAGGGCGATGGGGCCTCTCCGTAGCTAGATATGTCGGAGCATGCACTGGACTCCCCCTGAGTGGGTTGAGGGGGTACAGGGGAGGTCATGGTCCCAACTAGGGAGGCCTGAGGTGGGGCTGGAGCCTGGAAAAACCAGCAGTACATTAGGTCTGACATCAGGTGCAACATGCTCCAGAATGAATGGCAGTCATCCTCTAGAACAGAGGAATTAAGCTGTGAAACCAGCCTTGCGCTCAACTCATCCCTCATCCAGTTATATGGCAGCTCGAACCTCAGCCCCCAAGGTCCAGCTCCTTAGCCACTATGCCCCCTGGTGGCCCCCTCACCTGCTTCTTGGCCTCGCTGCTCAGACTCTGCGTGCCGCCACTCCGCGATCGGCGCTTTTTGTGCTTTTCGGCCTTTCTTTTGTCAGGATGGAAGAGACCCATGCGTTTTGTGCAGCCGACATTATACCTGAGTCAAGGTTAATAGGAACAATTAAAGAAAACAGTGAAACATACCATGCATCACTCATTCAACAACACCAACAGCTGTTAAATCCAAAGATCTAATATAAGCCCTCCTATACACCTCAAACTTCTTAGATCAGCAGGGCCAAGGCATGGTTCATCCAGAACTGGTCCCAAACAAGCAAATCCAGGCAGGTCTGCTTACCCTGATTATGTCATTGCAAAACACAGGTGATCTTGCCATAGGGGAAACGGTGGCCTAAATAGTTAGGGAAGCGCACTTGTGACTAAAAGGTTGTCGGTTCGATTCCCCAACCGACCTGAGTAAGGTACCGGGCCCCAACCACTGCTGCCTAGGTGTTGAATTAGCTGCCCACTGCCGTCACAATGTTAAATGGTTAAATACAGGGGACACATTTCATTGTTGTGCACTGTGGCGTGTCAACAATGACCGTTAATTTTACTTCATAGGGATGCAGAAATTAGCATCTGGCAAATGTTTTTACCTTTTTGCACACAACGTGGAACAAAACCTCTTCGACCTCTTGAACTTATAGGCGAAGTCCACCAGTCCGCAGAGCTCGCATTTGAGTGTGGGCTCGTCCTCCTGTTCCTTCAGCTCTGGAACGGAGGCACAGGCGTCAGCAAGCACCGACAGGGAACATCTGGCGGGGCTGAGCCAGCCTGGCCCGTCTGCTCACCTCGCTGTGGCAGTGTGTCCATGGCGCAGTCAGGGGCCCCAGGCACCTCACTCAGCAGCGCCTCCTGCTGCTTCTCGAGGTCGGACTGCGGCTTCTGCTTCTTCAGGTTCTCGATCAGCAGCGACGGGCGCTCGACCTGCGGACGCGCAGAGGGGGGGGACACGTCAGGTCACGCCTCGCTCCGCCACGCATGGCCTGTGGTGCGTGCGCCTGCCGGCCGTGAGCGGCCTCTCTGCCGGCCCACTTGCGGGATTTATTGCGAGCGTGGCAGCTTTCATTTAGCCCGTGCTGCTGCTCTGCTGGTTGTACAGCTCAGGTTCCCGACTGAGAAGCACCTTAAATGCAGGCACCGATTACATTGCAGGTTTCTATTTACAAACAATAGGAGCAGCAGGCTCTATCCAACAACAACAACAACCTGACGCTGTTCAATGTTCAGGGAAAGGGGCACGTTCCAGCACTGGAAACAGACATCAAGACACGTTGTTGCTCGTCGGTGTGTCCCGTGCTTCCTGGGACAGGCTGCAGACTTTCCATGACCTTGTGTCCGTTGTTACTGGTCCCCATCGATCACGTGACTGCAGTGTGAGCGGCTCTCAGATTACCCCAGAACATGTTGACAGCATAGAAAAACATGCACCTGTTGCCTCTGGCGGTGTAGCACAGTTACTATGGTCATACCATACACTGGAACATAAGACTGTGCATGTTTGGTACCCATGACAAGGGCATGCGCAACACCAGTAACCAAAATCAGCTATTTAGCTTTAGTAAAGAAGCGTTTCACATTTCAAATTTCACTTAACGAAAAAGAAAAAAAAACACACTTGGTGGCATGAATCATTTGCAAGGGGCTACTTTTAGACAATTTACAAAGTTGGTGACAGGAAAAAAAAAATCAGAACTGCAGTCTTGAGTTCAATGTAGACAAACTTCAGGCTTTCTGTTTGTTAGCCCCACAAACAAATCTCCTGGGGAAATCCATGTAGCTCAAAAGCAACCTTTTATTATAAAAAAAAACAGCAGGGGTTTCCATATGTTGCTCAGAACATCTGACAAGCTTTTTGTAAAGCTGGTGGTTCAATCAGCACCCGTCTGAATAAGGAACCCGAGATGAACTGAGCAGATGCGTCCCAGCGCACCAAAATGCGTGGCGGGCACTGCAGTCCCAATTCAAGCGAAATCCTGGGCATTTCCAAAACCAGGGAGGTAGAACAGTGCTGGGCCTACATCCATTCAATCCATTAGCACAATCAATCACCCGTGTTCCTTGTATCAGCACTTCCGTTCTGCTCAAGAAAAGGACAAAACTTTGGTCTAAGGAGAGATCACTTCTTTGGTTCTAAGCAGGGCATAGTGCCAGACCCAGAAGATCTCACAAAATTTGTACACCACAATATCTGACCCCTATTTAGAAGGCCTTACCCAAGTGCTCTCCACAAGTCAGTTTGTTATGTGGCAGGACACTAATATCACCTGCTAACAACCTTTCAAACTCCAAAATGCAAGAAAACAGGACCCAGAACACCCGAAATTTGTGCTGCGACATCCGATCCCTAAGCAAACAGCAGTTCAAACTCCTGCAGAAATTGGCCTTTCTGGGTGGCACATGAAACGTGATTCGAGGGCTTCTCCAAGACTGGTCATTCCACCCATATCATCACATTTTCCACAGGGCCCCATTGGTGCCATAATACTCATGCCACTTCCTAGGAAGACCTCCCTCGCCTGGCGCCATTCTCGCCCTTCGGCGGCCAAATTGAGGACCGTCAGTAGGCATTTCTAACCCCTGCATCGGCTCCATGCTCCCAAGCCCACAGCGCTGCCATCTCTCCCTGCAGTCGCTCTCACACTGGCGGGGCAGGATGCACAACTACAAAGAGGATCATTTCTGCTGCCAAGCGCTCCTCAATACCAGCACAATATTCTTTTCAGAGAACCGAGGAGCATGGCGGGCAGCTGCCCGGACCGGGCACATGGCAGCCCCCAGCCCGCGCCATCTTTTAAAGTGACCCGTCGCCATGCTGACTAAAATGCACACGGTATGAGCAGAGAGAACAAACCGTAAGCTACCATTACCGCTAAGGACAGTTAGCAGGAGCTACAGCAAGACAGCTACTGCTACAAAGAGGTAGTCTTACTTCTGCCACACATTTTACCACTGAAATCAGACAGCCTACCTTCCCCAGAGAGAGAAAGTGATGGACAGGCAGCATCAGCATGTAATCTGTCTACAAGCGGTGCCTCACTTAGTGTATGAGAGTGAACCTGAGTGCAGCGCCTGTGCCATTGTGGCAGGGCCGTATTCACAGAAGAACACGAAGAATGTCAAGTCTAATTCATTTCTCAAAGTTATCCTTTGGATGACCTGGTACTGATATAGTTTATTGGTCTAATGGTCTGTTTCCCACGTCAAGTTTCCGAATACCAAACGTTGACCAAGCAAAAGTGTAAATAATTTATAACGACTTGGCTTTTTCACATTCGTTGTTGAGAAATAACTTTTTCCATGGCTTAAAATCATAGAAAATGTAGACAACTAAGAATAAACCAAAAGACATTAGTAAAATACCTCTGCATGCATTAAATGCAGCCCTGGACATATAGGACAGTAAGTCTTTAGCCAAGTGACTTTGTGAAAACCATTTTGCAGGAGCAGAATCCGGGCATCTGGCTGTGGGACCAAGCCATGGGAACGGGTGGCCGGACAGACTCACGGGAAAGGGCTCGGCTCCTTCCTGGATGACGAAGCCTTCGATGAGGTGGGTGAGGATCTGGGGCTTGACTATGGCCTGGGGCGGCTTGTTCTCCGCATTCTGGGGCGTGCTTCCAGTCACAGACGGTGCATTGCTTCCATTTCCCGAGGTCATGGCTAGAGGCGCATTCACCCGGCCACCGGCGGCAGTACCTGCGGACCACAGCAGCACACACGCGTCGCTGCAAATCCGGGGCTCAATTCAAATCACTCCCCCCCACCCCACCCCACCCCACCCCACCCCGGGGGCTTCCCGGGCTCACGTAAGTAAACGCGAATCGGCAAACGCGACGCTTGCACCACTGCCGGTAACGCGCAGCCTTTGCATTTCCCCTCCCGCGTGCAGGACCAGCGCAGATGCCGCGCGCGAGCTGCCGCGAGCCGCGAGCGCGCGGTTTGTTTACTTACGGCGGGAGCAGCACGCGCGTCCCGAGCAGGCGCGCGCCTCCCCGCACTTACAGCGAAAGGTGCTCCGGAGCACAAACACCCACCATGGTAAGGGACCCCCCCCCCAATGGGCACAATAGCCGCGGAAATAATGCATCTGTCCGCCGCACCAACGCGCAGTCTAAGCAGCTCCCGCGAAAACGACGCAGAACAGAACACGCGGGTGCGTAACTAGTATCGGTGCTGTCGCTGTTCTACGCAGGCCAGCTGGCTACCTCCCTTTGTTGCTAATCAAACAGTAGCATGCAAAAGTGAAAAAAAAATCTGTCTAAAGAAGGCTTTATATTAGTTTACTGAATGTGAACAAGCATGGTGAATCGGTTAAGTTATGCGTTTTAGAAAGTAAAGTAAAAAAATCCCAAACAAATCTAAGCACCTCCATACGCACTGGGGTCTTGCTGACAATAGTCAACAGTACAGGGAAGCACACGCCTTTGTTTCCTCCAACCATTTCCCTTTAAGGATTGTGCATTTAATGTTTTAAAAAACATCTGCCGATCCAAACTAAGCCTTTTGCGGACTCCACGGTGAGACCTACCTCATATATTAGGCCAATAGTGGTAGGGAAATGGAAGTGGAGTCTCCCAGAAACTTTCCCAGGGAATTTGTTTGTTCGCCTCGGTCCTCCCCCGCACGAGTTAGCAGGACGGCGGCACTAAGGGGCTTTGTACGGGGGACCGAATAGGACGCGCGCGTCCCGACCGCTGACCCGCCCGCCCGCCGCTGCTGGAGAGCTGTCCAATGAGGAGGCGCCGTGGCCGCCAGCCGCGCTGCCATTGGCCCGGAGCCGGGAGGGAGCTGTTCCCACTCCGCGGAGAGACGCGACTCCGCGAGGGCTGCGCGCGCGTCCTTTATGCGGCTCAAGTAGCTCGCGACTTCCACCGTTCCTTTGGGATGTGACTTACACTCTGTTCCCTTCACATGTAAGGACTAGCTGCTAAAATTGAAAAGAATTGCAGTTTAAAACTGCAGTGTCGAGTTTCTTGGTTTAAATTTAGACCCGAATTGCAGGCGTTCTGCGCGTTACGATACACGACCACCCCCCAAAGCGGTTCGTTTCGGAAGACTCGTTTGTAAAGAAATTGCTTACAGCTATATACGCTGCAATTCTTTACCATTTAATCGACTGATATTAAGCGTGCTGTAATTTCCGAACGTTTCCAATGATAAATTAATAAACGCATCTCGCTGTTTGTTTCCCCAGGACGCACCGACACCTTCCTTATATCCTAACCTTACTATACTTCCCCGACTGAGTGCTTAATCCAGCCTCCGCCCTTCTTGCCAGCGTGACTTATTCAGCCCTGTTAAAAGAGAAGAAGCCTACGGGCTTAATTGCAAATGCACTCCAGGGCATTTGTCTCTCTTTTTAAACAGAAGCACTTAGTGCTTTGCTCAATGCGAAGGCTAATTTAGGACGCTTCTTATTAAGCGAAATTCAGGGACGGGAGAAAATAGCACAAACTCTCCGCAGCCCCTTAACATTACCCTCCCTGTAATACATGCGCTGGTATACTGTATGTTTTAAGCAGGTACTCTTACCCAAAAAGACACGCCACACTGTGGATTAGCTGCCCTCATGCAAATTTTGCAACTTGGAACATCCCAATTTTATCGTGAGTCTGCAGCAAAGGCCAAAGCTCCTGCTTTAAATAAATACATTTGGCTGTTCTGCAATGGCCTTTTTGTGTAGCTGTTGGCTCCAATTACATTGCTTGCATAATGAACCTTGGTAAACAGCTTCTGTCTTGGTCTCCTATGAACAATTTCCAGACTGGCAGTTTGAGAAATGATCCCGGTTTTCACTGGAACAATAACGGCGTGACACTGCCATAGGATGTATGGTAATATAACTCCTAGAAGTGGAATTCCAGGCCAAGGCTCTGGGCAGGCAAGTGGCAGGCCGGGCAGTAGGGGAGGTACAGTCAGGTCATGGAGAAGATGACCTGAAGGTTAGGTCAATGAAGCAGAGATGCTAATGAGACCACAGCAACCATGCCTCCAAATGGATTACAGGGCTCGAGATTTGCCGAAATGTAGCCAATGAACTAGATTCTCCTTGAGAGGCAGGAAAGCCAAACCACACAAACTCTTTAGACATATCTTATAGCTCCTGTTTTCTGGGTCCAGTGCCCAAGTTAGTGCAAGAGGAACCATGCAATACCAACGCACAAGATATGTGAGAAGTATAGGGCAGCTTGGCAGATGGAGAAACCGCATTTATTGACCGTAATGTAAGACAAAATGCTTCGGTCACCAAGCCTGTGACTCGAGAACTGTGTTATTAAAATCATGTTGGTTCGTACACAGCTTTAGAAGGTAAATGGGTATGTTAGCGGGTTAGAGCACATCTACATACTTTTGTATCGTGTGCATTCAGAAAATAGATTTATTGAATCATTTGGATAATTTAGATGCAATTTAATGTATTTTTTTCCATATGCTAAGTACAGAGGTGGAAATTTCAGGTTCAGAAGGTATAAATCCAGACCAAGATTTTGTTTCAACCAAGCAGTTGAGCATAAAGAGTCATGGTCACAGAGTACTCAACTGGTTGGTTGAAACAAAATCTTGGCCTGTATTAGTACTTTCTGAAGCTGATCTTTCCACCTCTGGCTAAATATTAGAGAAAAGGGGGGTTACAGACGAAAGCCATGCCAGTACCGATTTGGACCTGGGGGGGGGGCATAGGAAGGGCATTTCTGGTTGGCCTGCAGATGGCAGTAATGTGGAAGCCAATCTGTACTCAGCTCCCCAGGTGTGCCTGGCTCACTCAGCTGTCCTTCTCACGTTAGAAGTTGAGTCAAAGGCATCGGCAGTAACCGAGCGTCTACCTGCTGACGCCCAAAAATCACAAAACACTGATATTTATCTTCTTCTGGCCCCTAACTGAAAAATGAAAAACAGGCAGATGGGATTGGCCGGCTAGGAGGCAATCTGCCTCACCTTCAGCTTGACACATTACCTTCCGCTTGGAGCGCTGGCCCGTCAGGTTCAGGCTTGTTCTGCTCCGTCGTGGTCTCCAGGGGCCGGGGTGGAGTCCCAGGCTTCTGGGCAGTAGGCTCCAGAGCAGGCTCCATCGGAACCCGGGAGGCCGGCGGCTCTCTGCTGCCATCGTCCTGCTTCGGCTGAACAGCCAGGACCAGCGGAGGAAATAGGTCAGAACGTCCAAAAAATTCGTTTGTTAAAACATGCAAGTTATTAGTCCGTAGGAAAAGTATTATTAGATATACCTGATGCTCATAAACAGTGAAACATGGTTGTTTCTATTAAACATTATTAACTATTAAACATTGGCTAAAATATGATTCATATCATTTGGCTACTTAGCTGGTATGGAGTTACATTTGGCACACTTTACATTAATGGCCGAAAGGTATGAAACATCTTTTACTTGAATTTAGGAGCCCAAACACATGGCAGGAAATAGTGTCAGGTCAAATGCGCAATGGACAGCTGAATGAAATCAATGTATTTAACAGTTCCTCTAAAAGGAAAGTCAATGTATTCGATGGCTATGACGGGCCATATTTGTTGAAGGGGAATATTTGTTGTGGAGGCGAGGCGAGGCGAGGCCTGTTTGTACCGGGCTCGGGGCTGGCTGGGTCTGGAGGTTGACCGCGGTCAGCTGCACAGGCTGGGCTGTTGGCTGGTTGGCAGGGCTCGCTGCCGGGGCCTGGCCGTTTTGGGCGAGAGCCTGGGGGCCGAAGGCGGAGTGAAAGACGGTGGCCGGTGGGACTGGTGGTGGGGGCTTGGGGAGCACAGGAACGGGGCCCTGGGGGGGGGGCGCCACAGCAGGCTGCAGGGCCAGGGTCTGCACTGCCTGGGCCTGGAGGTGCGCTGGGGCCAGGCTCCTCTGGTGCGGCTGAGGCTGGATCACAAACTGCGGCTGCTTATGCTGCTGTAGCAGCTGGTGTGGCTGTATCTGGGCAAAGGCTGCAATGGGGGGGGGAAGGGTTTTTTTTTTCCATCTGTGATCTAAACCAATCAGGGGCAAGCTCAGGGGTTCTCAAACTTTTTGATTAAAGGTCCACATCAGATTGTTGTCCAAAGTCAGAGGTCTGGAACAATTTGCAATAACAAAACAGCATTTCAAAACTTTAATGAATTGCTAATAACTTTCCAAGAATGACACATTTTTACACACGCTGATCATTTCAACTCTCTGTCAGGGCAGGGGGGGTGGATTACGAAGAGTTATGTGTGTACGAAATTTGGTGGATCTACATTGTGTTTTCGTACTTCACATTCACCCGCTTTACATTAACCATACTGATTCATAAGGATCATTATTGTCTGGGTCCAGATGTGGTTTGGTCTGTTTCCGGACTGCAATCTGGAATTTAAGAACTCCTGTGATAGAGCACAGAGTTACAAAGACAAACACATTAATAAAAAATTATATGCCTGCACTGCTAAATTCTCGAATCTGATTTGTCAGAAGGGTGCTGATTAATTTTCTGTAACTGCACATGCAGTGTGAATCATTCATTCATTCATGTTATAATTTTCCATTTTAACTAAGTAAGGGTTTATGCATGACAAGCCTCGCCGTGCATTAACCCTGACATTTACACTTTAATATACCAAAGACTTTTTAAAACCCATGTTAGCTTTATTATTTTAATATCTATTTGTCAATTCTCACTGTCTTTACATTGTTATAAGGAAGTGTCTACACTGCGATTTTGTAAAATATATAAAATATATCTGGAAAATGCCTCACAGTCTATGCTGAGGAGTACAGACACGAAAAAGAAAGAGCCCCCTTTGATAACACCAAAGTTTAGAATATTCAAAGCCGTTCCCCCCTACCCCGGCTTGGCTTGGACGCGACATACTCTGACACCAGTGGACGTGGGGAAAAGGATTTTGTTTTTGCACTTTAGTGTCCTGACTCTTGTGGCACGGGAGCTTGACAGTCAGGGCAAGAAGACGGCTGACAGAAGGTGCTTATAACCGGAACAAAGGGCCGCCTTGGGGCCACCGGCACCTTTACGAGTAGAGTAAATACTGCTGGCCAGTTTATTGTGCGCTAGTGTCCACATCGCTAACTTTTCTATAGAGACTTTCCACAGTCTACTGCACTCAGTGTTCTAAATGTTAGAGTCTAGTATGGACAAATACTACATAGCTGATTGTACTAATACTTGCTCTCTAACCCAGACTAATAACGTTTGATCTCTGTGTATCGATCCCTTAACATTAGGTGGTCTTTAGCCTTTCTCTTCCATACAGCAATAAACTTTACCATTTGCAGAAAACCCAAGTGAGAACGTTTCACCACCTCTTTAGTGAAAAATGTGTTATATTCACCCAAACCCCGGTACATGCATCACGTTTTGACTGAGTTTATACACTTCTTCCAAAAAACACAAACGACACAAAGCCAACACTGGGGCTACATTCTGGCAAACGTTACAATGAAGGGGTGAAATGTTTGTGGCACTAGTGGTGCCTTTGTGGGAGGCACAGTGTTCTGCCCACTAGGGGAAAAAGCCACAGAGAGCTCCATCAGAGAGCCAAAGTTGACCCATTCCTGTTCGGCCCTCCTTGTCAACTGCGCCTTGGTATTTTGGACACGGCGTTCGAAAACACTGTAACTGAGAACATGCTCTCGCCTGAACGCACAGCGAGGGAACGACACCCATGTTCATTGGCCACGACTCTGCTCCACTCTCCCAGCCTTGGCCCAGTGGTCTCTCTCGAACTTTATCACACCGTAAACAGGCTGTACTGAGTGGCCCTGCCGAGGAGACGGTGGTAATGGGCTATGGGTACGTAACGAAAGATGAGTGCCAGATTGTGTTGAAACTCTGTCTCTTGCTTGGAAATCGACCGGGTGACACAGATACTGCAGCAAAAACTGTGTTCTTTGAAGGTCCCGGTCAGCAAATCCACCGTTCCGAGTGTCCCCGTGTTTCACGTCCATCTTCCCTGCAAATTTATATCCTGCCTTCATACAAATATCCCTGTTAGCGGGTTGCTTGGGTTGAGCTGAGATGGATGCGGGGCATTTCATTGATCTGCTGCTAAATGCATGGCAGATTTATCTCCCATGAATGCTGCATAAAACACATTAGGAGTATTGCACACAAGAGGAAGCCTTTCAGAACGCCTGGCTTGTTTTTAGCCAATCAGCCGTAAGGAACACGTTCGTGGAAAAGCCAGAAGTACAGCTTGTCCTTTGATTCTGTTGTATATGCTGTTCAGTAGCAGGCGTGCTATTTATGTAAAATTACTGCTGTAGTTAAGATGACCGTGATTTAAGGTAAAATTGGTATTCAGTTATGGGTTTATTTATGAGGGATGAAAAACAACGAAAATAGAAACAGCCCCTAAGATCCAGCAGTTTGTTTTGTCCTCCATACAGGACATTATATTTTTGTGAACATTTCTCATTCCATACACGTAAAGAATATAATCTATTAATTAAGTCCTGTTGTTCCTTAAAGGGGACTGTTAGGGCTATAAGATAACATCACATGCATGGGAGTGTGCTTTCTACCATCTCAACACTTAAATTATGTTACAAGAAAAATCTAAATAAAAACATTATTATTTTTTTTTTTTTTAAAAACCTTGTGTGAATTGTGCCAATGAGTACTAGCATCATTATGTTCATTGTCTTTATTTAATTAGCATGGAAATACCCCCTGGTTTCAGTGTCAGGTCAGAGGTTGCACTTCCTGTCATTTGCCATATAAAGCTTTCCTTAACCTGCATCCCTGCGGCAAACACGGCTGTGGAGGAAACCCCCTCAGACCCCCCCCGTGCTGCCTCAGATCTCGCCCGCCTTTCCCGCCACTGGCCAAGGCCAGGGAGCGCCCTGCTGCCACAATGGGGAACTTAAAGCAAACAGCCTGTCGCAGGTTCGCCGCCGGTTCCTCTGACTCTATTGTGGCTCCTTCAGGAGACTAATGAGATCTGCGTGGTGTGTGGGGGGGCTCAGCGCAGGGCCTGCAGAGGCATCGACCCACCCGTAACAGTCACGCCACAGAAGCCACGTCTGCGGTCTCAGACCTCAATTCATCTAATCCGGAACAGGAGCGGTTACGTCAGCAGCTCTAATAGGGGAGACACAGTTCTGTGTCTCAGATTGATTACATGTGGCTTTTACTGCTTCCGTCGTTCCGCTGAGCTTGCGTGCAATCTGGGGTTTGAGCGACGATTACCTGCCATTTATGCAAGAAAGCCCGCCTCGCAAAACATCCCCTTGCAGACAAGACAACCACTCATTTCACTTCTTTGCCCCGCTGACCTTTCCCTGTCTCTAAACCCCCTCTGCACTTCTCAGTCAGCCTGATATGACGTAATGAATTCTCCTCCGAAGCGAAGCAGCACAGCTGTCAATTAAGGCAATGGGTATACTGAAATAATGGGACACTTAAAAGCTTTCAAGTGGTAAAAATGTCACGGCCAAACCAGTCGCTGATTAGGGCTGATTAATGGTTGAACAAAAATTTACAAAAGACTTATTGATTTGGCTCAATATAACTACACGTACCTCTATGAATTTTGATTTACTTAAAGTGAAATTAACATCTAGTGTTAAATGGGTATGCGACAAAAATAACTTCCTATAAAAAGGCATTTAAGTTCAATAATTTCAGAGTTTTCCTTTTTAATGACCTCCTTGGCCTAGAGTTTTCCTTATAAATTTCTCCCTCATTTGGCTTTCCATTACATGTTAATTCGCTATATGCATGTTAAGCGAAGGCAAATTCACTGCGAGCGAACACAGAACCCTGAGATTACATTTAGCAGACGATCAGGTTATGTGCACACAGTAAAAGCCAAACGAAAAACTCCACTTTCAGTCCAATTGATCTCTAACCTTTGTTGAAATTCCCCGAGCAGGTTCCACCTGGCATCCGCCTCCTGTCACGTTTGCACGCATACAGGCAGGCGATACGGTGCCTGGCACCCGCAGGGCTGATGTCTGAATCCTGTACGTGTCACCCCGCCATTGCCTTGTGCACATGCCCTGAGATGAACTGGCATCTCATCCGAGACGTTCCCCTGGATTTTGCCCTGTGCTGCCTGGAATAAGCTCCCCCCACCCCCCATACCCCCAGTTCCAGGATTGGATGACAGAATGCAAGTTTTTCATGCCGACCAACAGGGCCGGCTCCGGCTTTGACATGCGGGGTGGGCCACAGGATTACAGTATAGCCGATAGGAGTTCTAGAACTGAAGGGACCATACCTGACTTTTAACCACCTACATGCTAAGAAAATGTCTTCAAGTTAAAATAAAAAAAAGAGTACAGGTGGTCCAAGCAGCACTGTTTAATGACTGGTAATTGGGCACCTGTCCAGCTCATTTGTGTTCCAGACGTCTGCATGTGGCTACTGCTCACTCAGGTCACAGAGAAATGTGCTGAGGTCTGACGAGTCATAGGCCCCTCCCTGGGGTGGGCCAGGCTTATGATTGGGTGAGCCAGGCCAGCATACAAACATGTGACCAGCGGTCCACTCTGATTCATTATAAATCATGTCTAGTTAAATTCCATTGGTGTAGCATTAACACGCCTCTGCGGAAGGACACCCAGTGCCTACCTGGGGTGAGGAGGGCACGGCTGCTGACGGTGGCCACGCTGCGGCTGACAGCCACCCCCCGCAGCGCCAACTCGCCGGAACCCTCTCCTTTCTTTCCACCTTCCATGAAGGTATCTTGAGTGGTGCTTTTTCCTCCCAGACTCTGAGCCCCCAAGCTAGGGTTCTTCAGCTGGGCTGCAGGCTGGACCGAGTGGGAGTTCTGTGTGGCCCCAGAGGCCTGCCTGAGGCCCAGGGCCTGGAGCTGAGCCTGAGAGGGTGAGGCTGAGGGTGCCCCCTGCTGGCTGCGAATGGCAAGGTTCTGAACCTGAAAGACAACAGTAAGACATGTACAGAAATCCCTAAATAAGGGAACAGTGTTATAACAACAACAATAAGAAGGAGAATGCTCTCAATATATACTTTTCATAAAAACACATACAGGCTGTATCAGTTTAGCAATTTACCTTTCCCAAGAGCACAACGAGAAAACCAGAAAATTTTCTCAAAGTTTCTACACAATAACCATACTTTGTAGAGGTATATCAAACATTCTATTATTAAACTGATTTATCACACATTCACGTTTTGATTAACTGTAATGCCAATTATTTCGATATGTAATCAAGCTAAAATTATATCAGTTTCATTGCAAAAAAAACTGCATAATCATATCTATATGTTTGAAGCGCTTTTATCCTACAATTTGATTCTTAAGAAAAATGTTGAAAATAGCGCCTCCATCGATGGAGGACGTGTCGCCATGTTACTTTTGTCGCCCCCTAGTGCAACACAAGAGCACTACAATCAACGTGTTTGGCGAAAGCACTAGCCGGGAGCGCCTGCATGTGGTACCTGCAGGGGCGTATCAAGCTTTTTAAAAGTGGGGGGGTTCTAGGATGGGGAAGTAAAACTCCCCTTGAAATGATCACAGCCAAATTATAAAATAATTATAGGCACGGCCAATTATATATAACTTCCTGCATTTCTACATTTTCTTTACATCTACACTATGTAAATAAAAGTTTATCTTGCCCTGCCTTTTCCTTTTGTGCATCCTAATATTGCATTACAAAAAGAGAATGATTGCTTCAAGACACAGCTCTATGATAGGAACATATAAGGCTGCAGGAGACAGACTGAGAAAACACGGCAGTACTTGCCTAATGCGGTAAAGTTACCCCCTAGCTACTTGCTGTAACGTTAAATGCAATGCCATTTAACCGTACTTTCGTCCTAGATCGTATAAGATTGTATGTTACCAACTTTACTCACTTTTTCGTCACTGATGCGAACTGATACCCTTGCTGTGATTGGCCGAATGGTCCTTCAATCAAACTAACGGACCTATGTGCATAGCCGTAGTGTGTGCGTGTTTCAGCACATCCCCCCCGCTTGCTACGTCCCTGGGTACCTGAGCAGAGCAGGACTGCTGGCCGGCGGGTAGCGAGGACGCCTCGGGGTGCACGGTCGTGACGGTGGCGGCGGGGGTGAAGATGAGCTGGGGGCACAAAGGGACAGACACTGTATGAAACAAGGCCGGTGTCAGCAGGAGCGTATTTGCATGCGATCTCTCATGCACCGAGTGTTATATCTGCAGGATGCAATAAAAGCACCAGTCAGGGAGAGAAAGTGTTTGGCTTCCTAATGGTTCCTATTAAGCTATTCATTTTATTATTATTATTTAATTTAAATTATTAATAAGAGTACCGTACAACAACTCAGCTAGCTCAACTGACCTTGTTTAATAAATGTTAAATGTCCTCCACCCAGCCCAGGGGATATTGCCCATGTTAATGAGACTCCAACTGCACCCCCCGTTTGAATATATACTTACAGATAGCCCTCAGACAACACAGGTCTGATTTCATGTCATAAATTTGATATGCTGGCCTGGGGGGTTATTTAATATCGACATGACTCGGCACAACCCAGAGTGGCGCTTTCCTTCGTTTCATGTCTCCTTTGCACTTTCCTCGTTTAATCTGGCTACAGCTGAAAATAATGCAGATAAATGGAAAATGTACTAATACGTTTTCTAAAGCCCTAAATATCGGGCTTTATAGATCAAATTGCTTTTTAAATCCACTTTTTAAAGCATGATTTTTCAGGAGCTCGCAGGAACATCCGGCAGTACTGGTTTGACTGGGCAGGTGCTACAGAAAGTAGATTTATGGAAAACCTGTATTAACTAGTTCACATATGCTTTTTCCAACAAATTAATTAGAAATTGGCTTTTAAATACTTACTAAGTAACCAAAGTACAACTTCCTGTTTGGCAGTAGTTCAGTTACAGACGTGTAATTTTCGGAACTAAAATAATATGTAGGCTGTTGCTTACAAATCCTCAACAGATCTCTGATACAAAGGATTGATGGTTGCTCGACATATTTAGTAAGAAATTCCACAGGAAAAAAAACATTTTATCTGACAAATTTATGAAGGACCAGCATCCTCACCTTCCCGTTTTAATTATTTAGCAGATACCTTTGTCCAGAATGGTACTGCAAGCGAGGATCAGAGTCCCCAGAGGAACTGCGGTTAGGGGCCCAATGATAAAATCACTTGGGGGTCAAGGGATTTGAACTGGATGCTGCCTTAACCCCCCAAAGCCAGCCCCACTTCCTCTCACAGATGGGTTTTACATGCCTCCATTTCTGACCATGTGTCTGACAGCGCTTATGGCGTTAGCTGAGAATGCTGCCATCTCATGTCAGGATTTTGTACACCTGTACACAACCCCGCCTGGCCACCACGATTTGGCTGTTTGGCTAAAAATCATCCACATTTCTGCTTCTTAAATACTGTTCCGCAACACTTTGCTTCCTGATGGCAGAGCACAGCAGTGTCTAATCCAGTCTTTCAGCTGGGGGGAAACCCAAGTTTTCCTATAAAATGCAGAATTTACAGCACTCGTTTCAGTGTTTGACCTTTTTTTCCTCAGCCTACTGGGGACCGTTAAGTTCTCCCTGTCAGGCGGATGGCCGTTTGACCCGGGAAAACTTTGTGAGCTGACAAAGCAGACACATTTCAACACTTTTCTGTCCGTATTCCCTGTTTCCATAATCCCAGCTGGCTCCATGGAATCTTAATTTAACTCCATGGTTTTATTTTTTCAGTGGGAAAATGGCTTATCCAGTGGAAAGAAATAATATATATGACATGCAGTCATTTGTCCACTGAACAAAATAATACTAGAAACACAAGTTGGTTATGATTATTTTTACATAAACCAGCTATATTCAGCAGCTTCTCATAATCTTTGGCTCTTCATTTCCAAAAAGAAAAACTATTGTCTTTTGCTTTGGCCCAATTCATGAAACATGCTTAACATTCTTAAGAACATTTCTCAAAACAGTTCATGCATATAGCACAACATTATGGTTTAGTTCCAGAAGCCTATAACTTACCCAAAATAGTTAACTCGAGTCTCAAATAATTCCACCAATAAATTAATGAGTGCCACCAAAATTAAAAGTACAATCAGCATCATTTTAACCATGAGAGTCAAAATGTTCCTGAGCTCCACGATTTTCAATGACAGTCGGTTTCCACTTTCTCATTTTCACTGACTGATTAATTTTTTTTTAACTAACTGATACTTTAACCAGCTGATACGTTAGAGACACCAGTTTCAACATTGCAAGCTCTACATCACTATGTAAAGTTCACTGGCAAAAGAGCGCATTTGCATGCACATGTAACTTCTTCAGATCTCAAGACACTGTACAATAGCAAACAAAAAAGTTGCTCAGCACTGTATAACACGAGAACAGCAAAACAGTAATGCAAGAACCACAAAATGACAACAAAATCATGCACCGTGGGAATGAGAAACACAACATTGCTGTATCACTGCAATTTATGGAATATGTCATTTTGACAGCTTGGGTAACTGTTTTGCATGTGGTTGCCAACATGCATATACAGTTGTGGGTGTAAAATTATTACAGTGGGAAACTACATGATCGATTTTGACCAACAAGACCGACGCAACTGAAAATGCGTCAAATGACGACAATTGTTCAAAGCCATAAATTTCGGGCTCATATTAAAAATATAAATCTAAAAAGAAAAACAATTTATAATGTCCATATATTTCTGTTGGAGTGGTGTAAAATCACTGAAGCAACATTTGTTATGCTGAAGAATGTTAAACCAGATATTAATGGGTCATTCATCAGCAGATAGAGATTGTTTGAAAATGTTTTGTATAGCAAGTAACAAACAGACAGATACAGACAGCGACTAAGCCGCAGTTCCGAGTCACAGACAGTACGTAACAATGCACCGTGTTTCTCTCGCTGTAATGATGCATGTGCGCAAACTAACATGTTCAGCACATGGAGACGCAGTCCTGGGCAGCAGATATACTGACAGATTACTGATAGATCAGTAACGAGATGGACAGCGAGCTCCTCTGCGCTCAAGTTTGCATTACGCCGGTGGAGGGTGCTGAAATGTAACATTCTCTGCAATCAGTTTACCGAGTTGTGAACTGTATGTCATATGCAAATCTGTATTTTTATTGTTACAGAGAAGCTCATTTCGAGTTTGAACAGACAAACTGCAGTGGTGAAATTGTCATTGTAATTGACAATTGACAAATTGCTTCTCATTGTAATGATTCCTGGCGCACATCATCAGGTGCAGGCGTGTGGGGTCATGTAGATATTACATTTGTGGGGACAAAAAGTCACCACAATGCGATAAAAGCTTGTTATTTTCATGTTGTGGAGACCATTTTGTTCAAGGAGAAACGCAATTTTATAAGGACATGTGACTCAAAAAAGTAAAAATGCTAAAAGTCTTGTATTTTGTTTGGTAACTTATGGTTAAGGTTAGAGTTGGGTAGGGGTTGTCATTGCTGCAATTAAGGTTTTTCCCTTAGAAATCAGTGGAGAGTCCCCACAGTGATATGAATACAAACGTGTGTGCGTGTTGGTGTGTGTAAGAAGCATGTTCCCTTACCATCTGGGCACGCAGGTACATCTGGGCCTGGCTGGCGGTGAGCGCAGGGCTGGAGGCATTGCCCAGGAGCACGGCCTGCTGGGAAATTCCCGTGGGGGCTGGGCTGACACCCTGCGCTCTGCTCATCAGTTGAGCAGCTGCTGGTGAGGTGGCCAGATTTATCTGCGGGACGCAGAGAGGGATGCATGGGGGCTCAGCATGATCTGACTTCAGAGAACGGCCATCTCAATGCGTCAGTAAGCGAAGAAAAAGACGTAAGACTTCATGAATGAGTGCAGGGCAAGAGTCAGCATAGCAGCTAAGGGTGTGGCGTCATCATGGCTCATAAAAAGTGGGCTCCGTTACAATGGGCCTTATTGCAGTTTTTCTCGATTGCTTTGGCACATTTCATGTGACGTACTGAACAGTTAACAGTTAGATAGTCGCTTCCTGCTACCTCACTGTCACCGACTGATCATTTTTCTTTAGCAAACTTTAGACACCACTTTGAACCTTGATGTACAGTACATAAAGCTTGCTGGCAAGACCAAGCACTCGCATGCACATGTATGCACATGACTTCAGATCTCAAGACACAGTACAACAACAAATGAACAGACACAGAACCGTATAACAGAACGACAAAACGGCAAGACAAGAACGGCACAGTGACAGATCGTGTCCTGTGGGAACCAAAAACACTACAGCGCCAAATCACTACAAATTATGGAATATATTATTGAATCATTTTGAAAGCTTGATTTTCCATGTGGTGGCTAACATGATGATCACTAAGTTATATAGTTTTAGGTGTAATATTATTCCATTGCCAACAACACGACTAAAGCAGTACATGTCACGTATAATGACAGAGGTACATGGTCGTTTGCATATATTTACCAAAACATTCGCAGTTTGTCTGCAGCAATGAGAGACGATGTTCTGCTGTGCAGATGTGACATTGTCGGGGGTTGCACTTGTTGGTTTGCAAATGTTAACTGTCATTTGACAGAAGTGCCAAAGCAATCAAGGACAAACTGTAGCTGCACCCTTGGATCTTCCCACTTATTTCCTTGCCTCCAACTTTCTGGAAGCAGCCAATCAACAACAAAGTTAAGTGTACAGCAACAGGTCCAAATAAGACCCAAAGCTAGTGTGCAGCCTAAGTGAATCTATGCATGTCACTGGGTGACCTTTCTAACTTGACTGGAGGTGTATAGATGCGTGTCCTTTCTGACTCTAGGTGTGTCGGTGGGTGTCCATTATAATTGGCTCTAGGAGTGTCGGCTAACTACAAAGCAGTTTAAACAGATGGTGTATATGGCTTCTATCACTTATTCAACTGTACCCTTGAGCAAGGAGCGTGATCTGAATTGCTCTAGTGAAATGATCAGCCACGGTGGAAAAACTCCATCAGCTAAGACACTAAATGAGCATTTAGCACATATTCATTCATTTATTCACAAGTGTTTTCCAGCTTTTTGCCCGTAGCGCTATTTGCCTTTCTCTTGAGCCATAATCAATCAACCCAGTTTAATTTACTTTTATAAGGAAAACCAAAGGACTAGGAACAGCATCTTAGACTGACATAAACCTAGTGGTATAGCAATATATAAAATGACACTATAATACAGCAGCATAAATATGGCTGGCAAAGCAGGAGAATAAAGGGAAATAACACTGGCTTTGTGAATGTATCTGAAGACAATGACAAACCATAAGATGTCCAACTTATGCATATGGAAGGCAGACGAATGGACCGACAGAGACAGACAGATAGATAGATATATAGATACATAGGTACATAGGTGGACAGATAGATATATAGATGGACGGATGGAGATATAGATGGACGGATAGAGATATAGATGGACAGATAGAGATATAGATACATAGATACAGCTGCTGAATCAGTTGCATTTGTGTTGTGCTCCTTCAGGCAGGCTCCAGGATCACAGTGACACTGCACTAGTGATTACAGAAGATGGATTAGACTGACCGTGGCCTGTGGAGATGCCACCTGCTGGCTGGCACTGCCATTCGGAGTGGAGCTCTGTCTCCCGGCCACTATGCTGGCCTGCAGGAAAGTACGCGGCAGTTAGAGGACGTGGGGAAAGGCGCCTGGAATGCAGCACAGAGGCCATTAATCACAGTCAGCGCACAGGCGAAGCCGCCGCACACCAAAAGGCGCTGCCTTGTTCTTTCTCAGACATTCATTCAGTCTCTTTCACTCATTCTTGGGATTCTTAGATGGGTGAAAGTTATTTCTTGCTTAAAAAAACAGGCGGCTTAAGTCTTATGTCATTCACACGGGTGTAGCTTAAACAATACTGAAGTTCTTGCAAATACAGTGACAGGAATTAAACTAATTCAATGGTAATAAAATGGTCCAGGTCTTCAGTGGTTATCAGTCTTCTTTCTAATTTATGACTAGACTTACTAGTTACAAAGGCAGGAGTCCTGATCAGCCATAAAGCTGCCCCCCCCCCGGCACGGGCCTCAGATGTCCCAGTACCACCAGCGAGCGGCGCGCGGCACACAAAAGGGCTTTGAACACCGCGCACACGTGGGAGGTAAGCGAGCCCCGAGGAGGCACGAGGCCGTCCATCAGCGTCAGCGGGACCGCGGGGTGATCGATGGCCGTCCGCAGGCCTTTCCTGACATTATGTGAGATTAGCTGCCCGCGGGGAGGCAAAGTGCCCAGAAAGTGGCCTGCGGCCCCCCCAGATGGCAGTGAGGAACGAGCCAGGAGCTGGGAAGGGTGGTCAGAAAAGGGGGGCCTCGTGGAATGTGACGTGTCTGCAGAGTAATCTGCTCCATATGGAAGTGGCACAGAACACAGCATTTTCGGTTCGATGCAGTGTATTTCGACACGGGAAAGTAAACATTGCCCCCCCTTCTGCCCCATGCTGGGACCTTTGCGGCAGTAATTTGAGGGCTATTCTTAATCACAGTGTGACAGGTTGGGTTGGCCCCCGGCTGAATGATATTAATCACTGTGAGAGATGCAGAAGCCCTACGCAGAAAGAGGGGACACCGACTCGGGGTCTGGGGGCCTCCTGCGTGCAGACCCACTCAGGTTTCGTGCAGGTCTGCTCCACACTAATTGGGACTGTCAGAAGACAAAAGAAGACTGTCACCACAGTTGGAAGCTATTTTTCGGGATAAGAATTCCTTAGAATTAGAAGCTTCACATTCACTTAGAGTACTTATTGAGTGTTCCTTATTTCTGCTGATTTTATTTCCTTGCAATTGGCAGATATTTAATGAAATGTTTCACTTTATCTCTGTTCTTCCTGGGATAGGCCACAGTCCCCTCTCCCCCCCCCCCCATAGATAAAGCAATTAAATGATGGATGGATGGATGAATGGATGGACAGATGTTTTACTGTACAAGCTTTACTGAAATCGCCAGCAAAAATCACATATTGGGATTCGAATGAATGATGTCATACATCTACACTTCTGTAAGTTACTTGTGTGTTTTTCCATAAAATAGTCCTTAATTTTCCATCATTCTTTGCACCTCAAGTGAATGTGTCCCACTGGCAACATAAAGATGCATGCAAGTTTCCTGTGAGAGTCGGACAGCCAAACCTTACATGCGATCCTGCTATAAGAGGCGAGACAAGCCCATCTAGCTGGCCATGAATTCTGAGCACGTGATCAATACATTTTAAAGCCTTTCTCTTGTTTCAAAGGGATCCTTTCTCTGAGGTTAAGACAGAGAGCTTTGTAAAGACCAAGGAACATCAATCAGAGAAACTATTCAGGCATATAACGCTGACAGAGATGGATGTTAGAAGCCCGGAAGGATGAAGCTTCTCTTTGCATGTGAGACATCCTAACTGAGCTGAAGGGAAACATTATAAACACACACAAACTGCTATGTATTACATGCAGTGCAGAAGTGCAGGAAGCACGTGGCACAAGGTAAAGGGCACCCTGGATGGCAGATTATTTACTATTATTTATGCTTTATGGGAAATAGCCATATCAGTAGTGCATATTTCCTGACTCATTTCCTGCCGTTTGTGTTATTTCCACCTTCCAGTGCAGAAATATTGAGCAATAAAAAATATAAAATATGCTAAAGTATTCAGAACCATTTCACTATAAAAAATATGTTTATGCCTTACGATCAAACCAGTATATATATATATACCCAACCTGTCACACTGTGATTAAGAATAGCCCTCAAATTACTGGTTCTAAAAACCAAAAAAAAGATCCTTGAAATTGATCACTAATGTGCCCAGTGATGGGCTGGCATCCTGCCCTGGGTGTCCCCTGCCTGTATGTCCCGTACTGGATAAGCGGGTGTGTAAGATGAGGGGACACACACATGATAAGCACATATATGCAGACACTTAGCGCCATAGCTGCAATAAGCACATTATGCAATCAATGTAAGATCTGGCTGCGAGGGTGCTTGCCTGCTGCACGGCGGCCAGGCTCTGCAGCTGCGCACTGCTCAGGTGCTGCTGCTGGAGGGCGGCGGTCTGCAGCATGAGGTGCTGCTGCTGCGCGGCATACATCTGCTGCAGGTACTGCGCAGCTGTGCTAGGCTGCCGGTGTAGGGCCTGCTGGATCACCTGCAGAGAGCAGCAGCAGAGAGGGACTGCGCTTAGAGCACCACAGTGAGATCAAACACAACACAACCGACCGGTCGCATGATCTGCGGTCCAAAATACAGATGTTCCGCAAAGCCCACCATACATGTGGACCTGTACCAATCACCAATGAAGAATGAACACTCTACAGCAGTGTTCCTCAACTGGGTCCTGGGGACCTGGGGACTTCCATGCTGTTTCCACCAACACAGAGCTGGTGCTGGGCTTCTTCTCGCTCTGGTGCCTGTTGAGAACCTGCCTGCATTTCCACCGGTTTCACAAAACAATGGAATGGAAAAGTTACATAGGCAGAAGTGAGAGTAAAGTAAAAATTTTGATCTGTTTCGGATTTTAAGTTTTCAGAAGCTATCTAACTGAAAAAAAGTTCTCAGAGTATGACTTGTATCCGCTTTCGTCTCCGCAAAGGAACCCTGTTCCCCCGTCTGTGTGTGTAAATCAGTTTATTCTTTATTCTCGCTCGCTGTTTTACCGTTGGCAGTTCAAGGATCGCGCAATAAAACATCGTATCGTTCGTTTTCCAAAGTATAATAAAAACGATGCAACGTCAATCCGTGGATAAGCTGACAAGCTGTTTCACTGTCAGCACCAGCGATATTGGACAAAGCTATATCACTTTTGGATTGTATCCTATGGTATTCGGTAGGTTTGGACGCGTAGCGCTCCACTTTCGTTGACGTTACTGTTCCAAATTCTGAGACCGGCTTCTATGTTGTGCCGTTTTTCTGGCCCAGGGCCAATTTTTTGCGGTGGAAACGCACTGAACTAGTTCCGGTTTGGGAAAAAGGCTGGCTCCAGCACCACATTGGTGGAAACAAGGCATCAGACAGTTCATGTTTTTGCTCCTTCCCAGCTCCAGTGAGGGAGCAAAAACGTGGACTGTCTGTGGGTCCCTGAGGACCGGGTTGGAAAACACTGCTCTACAGAGCAGATAATTGGTTCACTTTGACTTACATTACAATCAGGGAAGATACAGCAGTCCCTGTGTTCAGATTTACATCTTTAGCTTATGCTCCATGGCACAAACAAGAAATTATGCTTGTATGGATGAACAAGTGTGCACCTGTGGAATGAATTTGGAAATCCTGGCCTTTGTGATATGTACGCCAAATACTGAATTGTGGTACGATAAATCAGCAGACCATAGCTTGATAGAACCATAGTGGTCTTTGTGTCACCATACGTTTACCCTGCCTTTGTTTTTGTACCAAGTTCCATGTCAAAAAGGTGGAAAGCTAAAGAAATCAACAGCCAAAATATTTTTGTGTATAAGACATGATATTTGAGGACCAAAATCAAAACTATTTTACAACCACCTGCTAGACCATAGAACAGTATACAAATGTAGTTACTCAGACAATAACCAGACTCAGCAATAATGGGATCTTAAGACTTGCCTTCAAACAGAAGGCAGATATAACAATCTCTGTCATTCAATCCTTTTCTGTTCCTGCCCCATAATCAA
Source organism: Petrocephalus sullivani (assembly GCA_026780845.1). NCBI lineage: Eukaryota > Metazoa > Chordata > Actinopteri > Osteoglossiformes > Mormyridae > Petrocephalus > Petrocephalus sullivani. The sequence continues at coordinate 2,170,331 of JAODKM010000099.1, read as the reverse complement.
TCATCCAGACATCAACTGAAGTGTCAAAATGTACATTGCTGGACAGGATCAGTCATTAAGCTGCATCAACGTCAGCAAGTCCCCAGACCAGGACAATGAATCCTCGACAGTTCCCAGGTCAAGAAGGCCCAAGCCCCCCCCCCGCCCCCCACGCCCCAAGCCACGATCCCCTGGTCCCCCACTCCCCACAATCCCCTGGTCCCCCACTCCCCACAGTCCCAGATCCCAGAACACCTCTTTGCCGGCCCATGGCATATGCCCCGATACTCACAGGACAACAAAAGACATGGGCTTTGGAAATGTGAACCCTCACCTTCAAACAACAGGACTCTCTCTGTCTGTAAGCCTTCCACGGGGCACCATTTCACCACATTCGCTGGTGAGAACCCGACACGAGAAGAGTGCCGTCCCATCAGATTACCGATGGGTTACGTTCGCTTACAGATCAGGAAGAGGACTGATCAAACTGTACTCGCAATCTGTATGAAAACTTCATGCCCCAGACAGGTGTCCATGTAACCATTTTGGGGAATTTTTATTTAATTGTTTGTTTGTTTGTTTGTGTGATTGATTTATTTTTTGCATGGGGGCTTTTGTTCCTTCAGACTTGTTTGTTGATAAATCTAAAACCCTGCATACTGATGTATGTATGATGTCATGTACTAGGAACGATGTGCTCATTTAATAAAGATTTAAATTATGAAAAAAGAGAAACTGTTATTACATCTGAACAGCAACGATATTATGTGGTTATATTGCATCTAATGTCGTCATTCCAGTTCTAGTTTGTCTGTAAATCTTTATGACCCTGTGCTGGATAAGCATTTAAAAGTGGGATGCATACATGGAAAATATTATACATACATTATAAATAATTGACTCCTCTAGATATCACTTATTGTATTCATTAATTTGCATTCAAATAAAGCAATATAAACAGTAATAATATGTGACTGAGAATTTTGATCAAATATTTAGGACCTACGAGACTAATTTGCATGAGATCAGCCTTTCCATTTCCATCCACACTTTGCGCTTCCATCTCCCAGCAGACTGAAGGTTCGTGCAAATCCTGCATCTATCGAGCTACGTAAGACAATACGGACTTAGTGGCTCGTATTCGTTATCATTCATAATCATGTGCCAGCACAAGTTATCCATTGACCTTGGTTTCATTGACCAGATTCTGATCTGATCTGATGACTTAGAGCCTTTGCAACTCTGGACAATGGTTCATCCCTCCAAAGCAATTACGCAAACACATAAACACAAACAATATAACATTAAGCATAGCAAACTGTTCACATACCAAGTCTGATAACTTGACCAGAAACGACGAGTGCTTCCAAAGATGGAGAAGGAAAAAGGGATGTAATAATCTGCCGTGTGTGCAGTTGTCTTTCTTAAGCAACGCGATGCCTGCCGCCTTTTACTCTGATATTAACCTAACTACAGAGCAACCTTTTCTATTTTCCGGTATTATGATGTGTTAAAGCTAGATCCATAAAAGTTATCCTTGTATGGCGCAGTATCCCCTAGATTCTGCAAGTAAGCCTCTAAGTCATTATGTGAAATTCACGCCCCTCTCTTCCCCTTAACCAATGGCTGCGCTTGATCTCCCTGGCCCCTCCCACTCTTTCTCATTATCTTTTCACTGAAGGGCTCCATGTGCTTTCGCTATTCATCTGCCGGCTAAAGGGTTAACCTGCGACCCCGGGACCCGAGTGTCCCATTCCCAAGATTCCTGCCTCCCATCCACCGTGAGAGAATGGGGCTGCGTTCCTGACGTGATTGACGCCCACATTCACGAGTGTCTTTGTCTGTGCCCCCGTATTGACAGCGCTGTTAGATCCGCTGCGTGTCAGCCCGATCGGCGCGTCTTCTCGCCGCTTTTTGGGGAAGACAGACGGGCCACGGCAGCGGAATGGGTTGTCAGAGTCGCACACCTGTATCTGCTCTGTAATTCATCATTAGGTATAGCTCGGGGGGGGGGGGGCGACACTTACTCAGTGCCTCGGCGTGTGAAATTCCTGGCATGTTTCGGGGAACATATTTAATCAGGCGCAAGTCCGATTAAATACACACACACGTATATATGTATATATATATATATATATATATATACACACGTGTGTTTGTGTGCGTGTGTTGAGGATGTATGGAGAGGTGGGTTTGCACATATCACATTTGATAACCAAAATATCCCCAAAGTGTGGTAAAACCTGAAATTTCCCTACTTTTAGAGACATCTTTTCAGGTCCCCATTTCGATAACCTCAGTTTTATCAAAATCTGTGAATGCAATCAAAAAACTAAAAATGCCAAAATGTATTTGGGTTGGTTACTTGCGGTTAAGGTTAAGGGTAGGGGTTAAGGGTGTCGTGATTGGGATTAGGGTTTTTCCCATAGAAATGAATTGAAGGTCCCCATTTAGATAGATTCGCAAGTCTGTGTGTGTGTGGCTTTGTAATTCTTACAGTGTGGAGACCCAGTGTCCCCACAACGTGATAAAAACCCTCTACTTTTTACCTTGTGTGGGCATTTTTTGGTCACCACAAGGATAACCTTAATTTAATAAAAATCTGTCTGCAATCAAAACACTAAAAATGCCAAAAATCTCATATTTAGTTTGGTTACTTATGGTTAAGGTTAGGGCTGGGTAGGGGTTAAGGGTGTCATAGTTGGGATCAGGGTTATGCCCATAGGAATGAATGGAGTGTCCCCATAATGATAGGATTACACACTCTGTGTGTGTCTCATTATATTTGAATGCCCTGCATCAGGTTGTACCTTTCTGCCATGTGCTTCAGCTGCCGGCTTCACGTCCAGCCAATCACATTGCACAGCGGTGCCTTTCCGTGCCTTTCCATGCCTTACTCCTGTCGCTTTTGCGCGTTTCATTCAGCTCCTTGGACACCATGCAGGCACCGCTGCCTAGTGATATTACAGCTTCGGCCGGCGAAATGTACCGAGAACCTATCGGCGGGGTTTCCGGACCCCCCAGGAATGTAGCTCTGTCTGCGTGGCTGCCAGTGAATCATTAGCCAGCAAGTGTAGGCAGATATTATTCTTAAGGTGTTATTCTTAGGACAGGCTCATCTTCTCATGTTCGTGCATACAAGGAAGCGATACTACTGTTTGTGCAACGAGGAAAAACGTTTTTATTTCAGTTTAGTTTAAAACTGTTTAAATGCTAACCAAATTAAGAGATAAGAACATTAGCAGTGGTAAGCTTTTACTATGAAGTAACTCTACCTTATTCTTGTTTGTGGTCCTGTCTTATTTTTCTTTATGACTGAATTTATTATCAATTAATTTGTAACACACAAAAACGCAAAACTTTATACTGTTTAATTTTAAAACCAGAATAATGATGACCAAATTGAAGGTGACTAAGGTGTTTTAGCACTGTGGCCTCACACCTCTGGGATTAGGGTTCGAGTCCCCGCCACGGCTCCGTGTGTGTGGAGTCTGCATGTTCTCCCCGTGTCACCGTGGGGTTTCCTCCGGGTTCTCCGGTTTCCTCCCACAGTCCAAAAACATGCTGAGGTTAATTGGAGTTACCGAATTGTGTGAGTGAGTGTGTGTGTGTGTGTGTGTGTGTGCCTTGCGATGGGCTGGTGCCCCGTCCTGGGTTATTACCTGCCTATAGTGCCTATAGGCTCCGGATCCCCCGCGACCCAGAACAGGATATGCAGTTTCGGAAAATGGATGGATAAATTACCTGATTTTATTATTAAGGAGTATATGCTGATAAAAAGTTCTGTCATTTAAAAACATAAAATATTTAATACGCTGTGATAATTCAACTTACGCGAAATTTTTACTTAAAGATATTTCTTCTGGAATGATCTTTATGTAGCTGAGCATAATTGTGTATGTGATGGTTTACAATAAGGATTTCCATGCGTTTTCTCTAGGCGACCAAAAGATGGCAGCAGAGTAACATAAACTAAATATATCTGAGAATGACTCTACAAAAGTACTCTCAAATTTAGCAATGAAGAGGGTTTTATGATCTTATGCTTTCCTTCCAGGTATATTCCGACCAAATCAGGTTGGGAATCAAGTTGATTCACTTATGATTGACTTGGCAATGGACATGGTATGAGACCAGTTATGCTACAGGTCAGGGTTTAATTAATTTCCGAATGACACCTCCAGTCTATGGTTCCGACAGTTCGTGTTGCAGAATAGGTCCCAAGCCTTCACAACATGGCACACTTGTCCTTCATAAGATGACATCATTAAAAAACGACAAAGAATCAGGACTTGACAGAAGTTCAAGGTACTGCCAACAACAGACAGGCAAAGTCTAGGCCTTTGTTCCAGAGATCTATTCTACAATAGGAATTCTTTTCAGGCTGGTCCAGTCAGCAGAGTCTTCTAATAACATTCAGACCTCAACAACACGAGACTGCTTCAAGAAACAAGAATCAACCATGTCTAGCCTTTTCATGACTGTAAGTCAACCATTCATCAACCTTCAAGCCACCAAAGATCTCAGTAAACTCTCATACTATAAAGTCCCATAAGGAAAAGGGTGTCACTATCTGAGTCGCAACAAGAAGGTAAAGTTGGGGCCAGCTCCAGCTCCCATAATCCTCTGCATAGTTTCAAAGCAACATTTGCACTGTTCCAATGTTTACATTCTCATCAGAACAGATCCCCGACAATCTATTTTCACATTATAATTGCACAATCCATTATGCACGATAAGTATGGATATATGTTGTCTGTATTGTACCTGTGTCAATTCTCAGTAGACTGTTTCACAAACCACTGCATTTATCACCCACCTTGCGTTTATGCCTTTCTGTTGCATATCTTGTCATGCATACATAAATTTCATATTTCATATTTCTTGCAATTCATACATTTCCACTGGCTTCAGTTTTGGCAATAAAGATTCTGATTCTGGTGATGCGAGCCTGAGTGAATCAGTATAAGGCGTCATCTCTGACATGAGTACCTGGACAGTCTGCCGGTCAGGGATCCCGCTGTAGACGGATATCTGCGGCACAGCAGGCCTCCCGTTGCCAGTGATGGTCGCCGTGGTGCTGCTCGGACTGCTCGTCACAGCACTGCTGGCCAGGGAAGTCGCGGGTCCCGGCTCGTTCTCCATGGAGGCCTACGCTCCCTCCACGCTGCCCAGACACCAGAACACGTCACACGGGTGCTCCTCGACCTGTGGTAAGGAAGCAAAGGAGACTCCATTGGGGAATCTGCTATTTTACTGGGACAGCACCAAAATATTCTCAGATCCAGTGGCGTAGGAAGGAGTTTGACATCGGGGGGGGAGGGGGGTATATATTGTGAAACCACAATAGCCATAATAAATGCAATAAATAGCAGTTTCACAAAAAAATAAATAAATATATACTATAATCTTCGTTAGGTATATGTTCCATTCTCGCACTCTGCATGTGCAGCGAATTGGCATCAGTAACACACAGATTCATAATGAAAAATAAGGATGACGCTCTTATTCATATTATCTGTTTCACAGGGATTAAAGT
>JAODKM010000099.1:2108223-2139689 GCA_026780845.1 Petrocephalus sullivani | reverse complement strand
TGTTACAATTATAGACATGAGGATAGAGGAGGCGAATAAAAAAACAGCACCCAGACTGTACTCCAGTAGGGAGTACAATGTGGGGACAGAAAAAAACACCTCAGCAACATAAGTCAATACAGGACTTGCAACAGGGGGAGGGGAATGGGGAAGACAGTAGACTAGACGAGAGAAGCAAGCAGGGAAAGATAAATGGAGGAAGGGGAAATAAAACAGCCGCTCTACTAGCCGACCGGTCGACCGCACGAGCAGCGACCCGGATTCTCAGTGGGGGCTTTGTGCAGAGATAATATGAAATGCACTGTACAAATAAAATTGAATTGAATTGAATGTGTGTGAAATAGCAATGAAGTGACTTTACTGGACATATGTTGGCAGGAGACGTTCAGTGAGACCAAGGGATCTGACTTAATTCTTCTTGGATATCTCTTTATTAGGGGATTTCAGTATGGAAGCTACAGGAGAGAGGTGTGCTCTGCCGGAGGCTGCTGGTTCCTGCTGCGGCCTGTACTTCATCTGTGTGAGCTTGGCACTAACACAAAGGCACTACAGGCTGCATTTGCAAGGCTGGCAGCACCACAGAGGCCTACAATCCGTCCATCTAAAGCTCAAGTTTAACACATTGCCACAGCTGCCTAACCGCTCCCTGGAGGCCACACAGGCTGGCCTTGTGTGTCACCAATCCAGAAACCCAAGATCTCCCAAAGGACTGATATCTGCTGGGGTTGCCACCTTCAATCTATAGAAATTAATGCCTGACTCAGAGGTGCTGCTACAGATTTTGGGCCCCATGAGAAGCATATCATTTTGGTCCAGACCAATCCTGTCATGTCTGCAAATTTTTTGGGCCCCTGTCAGTCAAGGGCCCTTGGAATCATCCTAATTTCCCCCCTTTATGGCACCCCCTTTATACCAAGACATTTTGGACAATTCTATGCTTCCAACTTTGTGGGAGCAGTTTGGGGAGGGGGGGGCTTTTCTGCTCCAGCATGTCTGTGTTTGGGACTTGCCTGGCCTGCACAGAGCCCTGACCTCAACCCCATCAGACACATTTGAAATTAACTAGAATGGAGATTGCCAGCCAGGCCTTCATGTCCAACATCAGGGCCTGACCTCACAAATGCTCTCCTGGAAGAATGGTCAAAAATTCCACTTGACGCACTCCAAAATCTTGTGGAAAGCCTTCCCAGGAGAGTGGCAACTGTTATAGCTGCAAAGGGGGGCCAGCTCCATACTAATGCCTATGAATTTAGAATAGGATGTCATAAAAGTTCCTGCAGATGTAATAGCCAGGTGTTCCAATACTTTTGTCCATGTAGTGTACGTGACCAGAGGCAGCTCTAACAGCTGCTTGTTGTGAATGGGGGACATTTGTGGGTGAAAAGTCCTCCAGACAGTTCAGTTGAGCTCAAGGACTGTGTCAGCTTGCGACGTGCATAGTGTCAGCACCTCGTCTTCTCCTATCAGAGGGACAGGCTGACAGTGAGATAGTTAGCACTGTTTCCTAAGAGGTTCAAGTCACAACAGTATGGTGAAGATATACTCAGACATGTCAGCCTTCCGGTTATGAGGTTAAATCATTTTATAGTAGCTTTCAATGCTTCATCTACCATGAAGACAATTTTTGCATGTATTTTGTCGGGCCTGACTGTAGTCCTTATTATTTGTATTACCGAAGATGCAACAAAACGTTGTATTTACTTTATTTATAGAAGTGCAGTAACATAATTATTAACAAACAGTAATTTCAAAGGAGGGCAAAATATGAATATTGAATTTTATAACTGCAGCTTGTCCTGAACGGAATGACTTGCAGGCAGCAGAGGACACAGCCTTGCTGGACACCCTGGTCAGATATACATACACACGCATTCCCAGTGGTCACTTAGAGATGCCAATTAGCAGCATGTCTTTGGTATGTGGGAGGGAAATAATGTGTGCCTTCTGAGGCCAGTCTCTCTTCTGCGGAATGACTGTGTCTTCTTCCCCAGTAGGGGGCGTCACTGCACTGCAAATCCCTGCCTGGAAGGAAGCATGATTTAATCAGATGCAGGATAAGTAGCAGAGTCTGTATTGCACCTTAGGGATTCTTTGTTTGAAACTCGGCGCACTTGTAATCACGACCAGTCAAGCCGTTAGGCGGCAGCCCGCGGTGCCATCCTGTCAGGGGGGGTTTTTAATAAACCAAATTCATTTTATTGCAAAAAGAGCGTGTGTCACCTTCTGCATGCTCGTCACGCTGCGAGGAGGACTCGGGGGGGCCTGGGGGGTGGAGGGCTTTCCTAGGGTCCACATAGGCTCTGGCCAGTACTACTTGTCATGTATAAATTAATTTGAATGGCCTCAGTGGTATTAAACGGAATTATTTTATTCATTCAAGGTACTGGGCATATTACATTAACTCAGAACTGACTAATCGCTCTCAGTTATGTGTTTAGGGGGGATGCAAGACATGATGTCCAAAGTTCCAGTTCAGGAGAATCTTTTAGAATAAAATATCGAGCTGAAAAAATTGGTGACAATCGAAACAATGGCCATGCACTCGGCAATATTTCAAATTATTTAATGCTGCCTTTAATTTTTTTGTGTGTAGATGGCTTTCATGAGGACTTAAAGTGTCTATCAACTGATGGCTAGGCAGAATATATTAGTTGTTGTGTACAGTTTACAGTAATTTAGGATGTGCTGAGGTTAACGGGAGCTATCATGCTGAGGTTAATTGAAGTTATCAAATTGCCCATAGGTGTGCCTGTGTCAGTGAATGGTGTGTGTGTCTGCCCTGTGATAGGTTGCCCCCCATCCTGGGTTGTTCCCTGCCTTGTGCCCTGTGATGGGCTGCCCCCCATCCTGGGCTGTTCCCTGCCTTGTGCCCTGCGATGGGCTGCCCCCCATCCTGGGTTGTTCCCTGCCTTGTGCCCTGCGATGGGCTGCCCCCCATCCTGGGCTGTCCCCTGCCTTGTACCCTGCAATGGGCAGGCCCCCCATTCTAGGTTGTTCCCTGCCTTGTGCCCTGCGATGGGCTGCCCCCGATCCTGGGTTGTTCCCTGCCTTGTACCCTGCAATGGGCAGGCCCCTCATCCTAGGTTGTTCCCTGCCTTGTGCCCTGCGATGGGCTGGCCCCCCATCCTGGGCTGTTTCCTGCCTTGTGCCCTGCGATGGGCAGGCCCCCCAACCTGGGTTGTTCCCTGCCTTGTGCCCTGCGATGGGCTGCCCCCCCCCTTCTGGGTTGTTCCCTGCCTTGTGCCCTGTGATGGGCTAGACCCCCATCTTGGACTGTTTCCTGCCTTGTGCCCGGCGATGGGCTGGCCCCTCCATCCTGGGTTGTTCCCTGCCTTGTGCCCTGTGATGGGCTAGACCCCCATCCTGGGTTGTTCCCTGCCTTGTGCCCTGCGATGGGCTGGCCCCCCATCATGGGCTGTTTCTTGCCTTGTGCCCTGCGATGGGCTGGCCCCCAATCATGGGTTGTTCCCTGCAGTGTGCCTGTAGCTCAGCCCACCCTGTGACCCTGAAAAGGACAAGCAGTTACAGAAAATGGGTGGGTGGATATAACACATTAGAAACAACTTGAAGTTTTAAAGTAAAACGTTAATTTCAAGTACTACTAGATTGAAACCCAAATTATAGTTCTAAAAGAGCTGTTCATTGACAAGCACCATTGGTGCCTTTTAACCAGTAACATCTTTGCAATAACACATTTCTGTTTAGTATCCCTTTGGGAGCCAATGACTACAATTGCAATGGCTAATTTAAATAAATGGCTTATGCAACACCTCCTTGTACAACATCTCCTTGTACAACATCTCCTTGGGGATGAATAAAGTATCTAAATATGAATCTGAATATCACTTATGCTGTTATGCTTTTGAACTCATTTAATTTCACGTGACTTGATGTTTAATATAATTGTATTACTGTAACAATAATACTAGGGTCTTACAAAAAATGTTATTGTGGTAGGAAATATATTTGGCTTCATTGCCCTAATCAGTCATTGCCTTTATTGTGGGGCCATTATCGATACATCTAGCTGCGAGCTTCAAGTGCAACTTAGCGGATTTTAAGTTTGTACATCACATCTTTGTTGGTAAAATTGTTTAGAATTTCCAGTAATATTTTACTAGAGTTTATTTGAGCTGACCTGTACATTGTGGTAAGTGTATGTAAAGAAGGACAGTTTTGGCATACATGTAAAATAAGAAGGCCTATTTTAAATACTAGATAAGATTTTCTAATCTGAGTTGATGCAGTGCTCACAGAAAGTCTTGGGGCACTTCCTGAATTGCTAAATTGCTTTGGGTCTGTGGTTAGTACCACTGCCTCACACCTCTGGGTTTGTTATAAAACCAGTTCATCTGCACTATTATTACAGAATTAAGCGAGCGTCCCAGGACTTTCTGCATATACACTCCATCCAAACCAGTTCTGTCTGTCAATCTCCATTAATTCTCATATCTGTGTTCCAGCTTTTCGTCAGTCTGGTCTTTGTGCCAAAATTCGCTTTCTTTGCTCTCTGCTTCCCAGGCCTTTGTCGAGCTGTGGTGAGATTGGCTGACCCGCAGCGCTGACCCATCACCCATTTACTGCATGTCCTGCCAGCTGGTATTGCCAGGCCAGGCCTGCTGCTTTGCCGGGGACTCAGAGCAGAGCCAGCAGCACCGAATGAACGGCCCAGTGTTTCAGAGCCATCTTTATTCTTAATGTCTTTATGCTTTTTCACAATCCCATAACAATCTCTCCCCGCCAGCATCACAGAGCTCGGGGGGCTGCTAGCCCCAGTTACGGGCTCAGAGAGACGGTGGGGGGCATGGCGTGGCTAGTGCTCCGATCCTCCTGCTCCCAGAGTGAAAAGGGGCCAGACTGAACTGATTCTCTTTCACCCGCTTTCACCAACACCCTTCGCGGACCACAGCCATAAAAATCTGGCACTATTTATTGAGTCAGCAGGCAATGTTTCCCAACCTGGTCCTCGGGGACCCACAGACAGTGGACGGAGGGAAGCTCCCTCCCAGACAGTCCACAATTCTGCTCCCTCCCAGCTCCCTCCCAACCAGTCCACAATTCTGCTCCCTCCCAGCGCCCTGCCAGACAGTCCACAATTCTGCTCCATCCCAGACAGTCCACAATTCTGCTCCCTTCCAGACAGTCCACAATTCTGCTCTCTCCCAGCTCCCTGCCAGACACCCTGCCAGACAGTCCACATTTTTGCTCCCTCCCAGCTCCCTGCCAGACAGTCCACATTTTTGCTCCCTCCCAGCTCCCTGCAAGTCTACATTTTTGATTCTGGAAGGAAGGAAGGGAGGGAGCAAAAAGTGGACCATCTGCAGGTCCCTGAGGACCAGATTGGGAAAACCTGTCAGCAGGTATTATGTACCAGGTCTTCGTATGTTCATCCATCCGTTTGATCCAGTACGTGATCATGGAGTGTGGGGTCCACAGATAGGGAGACTGGGTAATTTAGAGACACCAGTTCTGCAGTTTGTGTGTTTGGGTGTCAGGCATAAGGATTCAGACCTCAATAATACCAAATAGCAAATGTATGAAATGTTTTACATTTAAACATTTAAATATTACTATGATGGTTTAACAATAGCATGTGGGTGAGCATGCTTTGTTTTGCACTCTAGTGCACTGAAAAGAGAACTACAGACAGACAGCACTTGAACCGCCTGTGTAAAATAAGGTTGCTTAGATGAGTCTGCCTCTTATATGCGAGTACGCCCATCTCAGGCCAGGGCAGCACAGTCCCCAATGGCTCTCGTATACCTGAGAGACATTAGTAGCTTCTCCCCCCACCTCGCGGATCCAATTCAACACTGAGAAATCAGCTTCTCATACCTGCTGATCCGTGTGGCATTTAAAGCCCTCGTTATTCCCATGCGCAGCATGCTGCATTCTTCTGCATTTAAAGCCATCGCTATTCCCATGCGCAGCATGCTGCATTCTTCTGCATTTAAAGCCCTTGCTATTCCTCTGCGCAGCATGCTGCATTCTTCTGCATTTAAAGCCCTCGCTATTCCCCTGCGCAACATGCTGGATTCTTCTGCATTTAAAGCCCTCGCTATTCCCCTGCGCAGCATGCTGCATTTCTCTGCATTTAATGCCATCGTTATTCTCCTGCGCAGCATGCTGCATTTCTCTGCATTTAAAGCCCTCGCTATTCCCCTGTACAACATACTGCATTTCTCTGAATTTAAAGCCCTCGCTATTCCCCTGTACAGCATACTGCATTTCTCTGCATTTAAAGCCCTCGCTATTCCCCTGCGCAGCATGCTGCATTTCTCTGCATTTAATGCCATCGCTATTCTCCTGCGCAGCATGCTGCATTTCTCTGCATTTAAAGCCCTCGCTATTCCCCTGTACAGCATACTGCATTTCTCTGCATTTAAAGCCCTCGCTATTCCCCTGCGCAGCATGCTGCATTTCTCTGCATTTGATGCCCTCGCTATTCCCCTGTGCAGCATGCTGCATTTCTCTGCATTTAATGCCCTCACTATTCCCCTGCACAGCATGCTGCATTTCTCTGCATTTAAAGCTCTCGCTATTCCCCTGCACAACATGCTGCATTTCTCTGCATTTAATGCCCTCACTATTCCCTTGCACAGCATGCTGCATTTCTCTGCATTTAAAGCTCTCGCTATTCCCCTGCGCAGCATGCTGCATTTCTCTGCATCTAATGTCCTCGCTATTCCTCTGTGCAGCATGATGCATTTCTCTGCATTTAAAGCCCTCACTATTCCCCTACGCAACATGCTGCATTCTTCTGCATTTAAAGCCCTCACTTTTCCCCTGTACAGAATACTGCATTTCTCTGCATCTATCCATTTTTCGAAACTACTTGTCCTATTCAGGGCCGCGGGGGGGGAGGTGGGGGGGGGTCAGGAATGCTACAGACAGTTATTTTTTATTAGTATTTGCTGTTGGATCATTCTGACCTTGTCATGCCTGCCAATTCAAACAACAAAAGTTTCACAGAGATAAATACATCTTTGAAATCTGTGTATGAACATTTTATGTTACCAATGAAACTACATTGACTGTTACACAGTCCATTTAAAGTGTGTTAAGTCTCAGGGATTCAGTTACAATATGGAGATTGGCATTCATTGGTTCATTTTTGAATAGCTTTCAACTTTCAAAGGATAATGCAAAGAATTAAGCCTTTAATTATTTAATGTCATGAAGACATCTGAACATAATGCAAAGTAATGTACATGGTGTACAACTGTATAGCCTATGTGCCGAGTGTGTTTGGTGATGTGGGTGCTGATGCCTGCTTTGGGCCTTTCTGTCTTTCTGATGGAATTTGCACCTGACTGTAGTGCTGCTACGCTAATACACCTCTAGGGCATGAAAGAGGGACTCTGACCTTTTGGGGGCTAGAGGTGGAAAGCAATAAGAAGCTAAAGCCAGATAGAGATTTTTATTCTGTACCATTAACTCTAAATATGACTGTTCACTTCAGCACAATAAAGATGGCAGACTGAACAGAAGAAGGTATGAAGCAGACAGCAGCATTTCTTAGAATTCTCTGGGTCTTACTTCCTGTTCTGAGCAACAGACAGCTGCAGATATACCCAGATACGTTTTACTCCTGCATGTTCATCTGCAGCTCATATTGCTGCATTGCCTTTAATGACACCTTCCAGGTTGGCGTAAAGCAATGATAACGAGGAAAGCTTTGTACAGACTGGGATGTACATGAGTCGTATTCCAAAGAGTGCAGTGTGCACGGGGTTTTGCTCCGTTTTGCTCACCCTACACATGGGAAACTAAATGTCATGCAAAGTTGCTGCTGTTCTGATTACTAACAAATCTGAAATCCCATCTCTTCTACCGCCAATCGTGTCTGTTGTAAACCGCTATATTTACTTTATTTGAAATTTCCTTTGTGATTGGGGATTCACTATATGGCACTTTCTGTACAATAATTCTTGAATTATAATGAATTATCACTTGGATCAAATCTCAAACTCGACAAGAAGGTTGCAAACATTGTATGGAAGCTTTCAATACTGTTTAATAGCTTTGAGTGAGTCTTCTGTGACCCCTGATGAGTGAAGACCATGTTTATAATACCTGATTAGCATTGCGCCAAGTTAAGGCGACAAAACTTTCCATAAGCTCTTCTGCGCAGACGCCAGTACAGTTCGATGCACCCTGAAAGGTCGACTTCCATCATATCAGATCAGCAGACAATACCAGCTCCATGCAACACCCACCCGCTCTTTGTCTCTACATTTGTCTGTTGTTTTTATTCATTTTCAAAGCAGCATGATAAAAGAAAAAAGATCAGTGGCCAGCAGGATTTTTTTTTGATTTTCCTATTGTTCTGCATGTTTTCCCTGGACGTTTTTCCTGATCCGCAAGGATGATTATTTTCCTGGATTTTGGTTTTGCACAAACCAGACATTTTTGGCCACCTGGAACAAAAGGGAACACTGCATGCGTCACTGGAGAAAAGGGTCCATGTCGCATTTATGACTGCGCCCAGCCACTTCATTGTTCAGGGTCTGCAGTTTCAGGAAGAAAGTCTGGTGTCATTCTGATGCCCTGTTTTGACATCCACGACAGGATGGGCCTAAACTGCCTGAAAAGGAACACGAGATGTTTATGGCACTGCTGCTGGTTATACAGCAAGTTGTACCTTCCCAGATATTGTACATCTTAGCAAGTAAATCAAGATGATGTCACAGCACATAACCAATCACAGTGCGACACCAAACCAAGTGGGCTCTGCGTGTGATAGCCTGAGCAACTGCTGTACCTTGTAATTCAAAACATTCCATTAAAAAGAAAACCTCCAGATATGTTCATAAACCTCGGCCTTGCTCCACCCACTAATCCCAGCGCAGGGTTCAGTGGTTCCAGAAGAGCAAACCTTGATCTTACTGCACCACCCAGCAGTAATGAAATCAGGTTCTAGTAACCCATAGTGAGCATATCAGTCACTGTCCCATTTAACATACTTCCCTTTGGTTATAGTTCACATTCTGATCTGAGACTAACATCACTAACACTAATCCCAGTGCTGAATCTAGGGATTTTGCTAAGTCACAAGCACCTTAGTCTTAAAAAGACATGTACAGCATTGCATTTCAGGGTTGCATTTCAGTGTCAGCACCCCAGAGCATTTATCCTGCTTCCCCGTGATGTTCTCTTTTATATCCTTGATGACATTTCTCTCACTCGGTTGAGTCTTGGGCTTGATGCTGGGGCAGGATTGACTCTCGGGTTTGATGCTGGGCCAGGGTTGGCTCTCGGGCTTGATGCTGGGGCAGGGTTGACTCTCGGGCTTGATGTTGGGGCAGGGTTGACTCTCGGGCTTGATGCTGGGGCAGGGTTGACTGTCGGGCTTGATGCTGGGGCAGGGTTGACTCTCGGGCTTGATGCTGGGGCAGTGTATTATTCCGGTCTGCCGTCTTTCCTCGGCTCCCAGATATCTTCCCCTTCCGAAAATGGCTTCCACGGCCAGGCATTTTTGCGTTTTCCCATGTTACGCTGTACGCTGGCATGTACTACAAGTGCCTGCAGATATTTGCTGGCGTCTTGTGCCTCTGTCCTGCGGGGCACACCCACCTCTCTTTGTTTTAGGAATTGTCTGTTTTTGTTTATTGATGTTGGTTTTCAAAGACATTACATGAAGCACATAGGGACAAAATTCCACAATATTTGCCAGCATCACTAATATTCCCTTTTCATTGTATTCTATGCACGTAAACGTCTTCCTGTTCCGGCTTAAAGATTATTTTCTTTTATGCTTTTGGACCACACAATGTTCTGCTGTCTGAGTTTGAGGTCTTGCCTTCATCAGTATTCAGACAGACAAATATTTACCACTGTACTTTAATGGTCTCTTTCTCGTTTTTAATTAACCATAATGTCACATAGTTTGTACTTTGATGAGGTTTTGTAATTTTTCCACACATACACATACTTTTTTGGAACAGTTATACATTGTAAAACAGATTTTTTTTGCCTTTGTTATGAAAGGGTACATAGGGTACAAGGGTACATGATACAAGACAGTTTCATCTCAACTTAAAAAATAAATATATCTTGTATGTTTTTGTACTGTATCTCTAATATTTTAAATGTAAATTTTTCTTCAAGGGTTTAATGTGGAAGTTATGCAGATCTAGTTTGGAATGTACTTGATAAATGACAATGATTTTGGTGCAATTCATTCAGTTGGGGAACTGATGAAGAGGAACTGCATGTTTAATGGTTTTTAGTGTTAAGAAAGTAATTTATTTATTAAATATTCATAACAACTGTAAAATCTTTGGAATAAAGTCAGACATTACAGATTTCCCTAGTGAATCTGCTCTGTGGAGTCTGCCACTTGCCACTGCAGTACAAACACATGTAGTTAGGCTAGATCATGTCTCTGAATTGCCCATGGCCTGTGATCTTGTGTGAGTGTATCCCTGTTTTTGCTCTATGATGGCCTGGCATCCCGTTCAGGGTGCACCCCTGACATGGACCCTGTGCAGCCTCGGACAGGCTCTGCACGCATTCCTGACTGCGACCAGAATAAATTGGACGATGGAAAGGAATAATAGTAAAACTGTTAATAGCACCGTTAAGAAGGATTGCGTTCAAGTCTTTAGTGGCGATACATTTTTAAAATTGATTGAAATATAAAAATCAGATCTAAAAATTATGAAGTACATATCCATCTTGCAAGCGTTTATTCGAAGCGGGGTCGCCTGATTAAGGAAGACATATATATGAGCAAGGTAAATCACTTACTGTATATGTGCTACAATGTAAAAATATAACGGATTAGTCTAAACAGATCTTATCAAACAAAACGCAGTCGCGATTGCCACTAGACTTTTGGACGAGTCTTTTTCTACTGATTCGTTCAGATACCTTATTAACGGGCACCTCCTTCACTGATCGAGTCTTGGCTCATTTCAGCAGCTTCGCAAGTATAAGGCAGTTTTATTGCCACTATCGCCTCTGACTTGCTCCCTTGGGGAAATGAGCAAATTGACCTTAACATGATTTGATTATACTTTTATTATATAATGACAAATTAAATATGGATAAAGTATAGATTATTATCATTATTAATACTTGTACATAATAGATAATCCATATTAGCTACACAATGTAATAAAAATGCAATTTTAATAAATTTTACTAAAATAAATAAAAGTGAACGAATCAATGGAGGATTCTAGAAGGACAGATTCACAGTAAAGGGTCACGATTCTCTTCTAATTCCTAGACAGTGCCTCGTATGATGGTGAGGAAGCCGGGCCGGCTGATAATGGGGCGGGGTCACAGCAGCAGGCAGCCAATGAGGGGGCGCGCTCGGCCGCACCCCCTCCACCCCCACGCTTCCGCCGGCGATAACTAGCTAATCAGAGCTGCGCCAGTCTCACGCGCCGCTCCTGCGGGAGATGTCTTCTTCTGCATCGTAGCTCAGTGAGGATACGATAAAGCGACCACGCTGGCAGACGTCCTCTTCCTCTCTCGGATACCATGAATTATGTTCCTGCTTGCCGTCACTAACCACGCAAACGTATGCTGCTGCACTGCTGCGCGCTCCAAGACCGCTCGTTCTGCCGGAAGACTGTGAGACCTCACCCGTGTAGCGAGGCGGCGAAAGCGCTTAGAGACTTAGACAGACTCTGAAAGGGAAATTTTGTGTCCGCGATGGAATCCGGTGACAAGGTAAATGACAGCCCGGCCCCCCGCTGGAAGGATCATGTACACACTGCAGTTACATTGTGATTATTACGGTCTGACGCTGACCATTCAAACAGTTGACCCTTTTCGCAAAAGTGATCAAGATCAAAATTAATCGCAGTAACTTTTTTTATTATATATTCATATTAGTAGTGTTATCATTTTACTTTCATGTCTGAGTGGTGTTCTATTTCACAGGCCCCGTATTTGCCGAAAATGTGCAATTAATTCCCAAAGCCAACATTTCACTAAGATGCCATTTGATTTACTTTGGCGACATGTGGCTTACTTACACCATAAGCGATCGCTTCTGCATTCCGCGCAAGTTCAAGAACAGAGTTCTTCTGCTTGGCCTTTATAAAGAAACAAAAAAATAGATCGCATTCGATTTTTGTAAGTTTATAGTTTGAGTCAGAAGTGATAAATTAAGAGATTGAATGATCTGCGCTGTTTTTTTCCCCAAGGTGATGTTATGAAATGTTATGCATTTTCTCCGATCGATTCCGGGTGCTTGCTGGGTATTTCTGCTGCTTTAGAAGACCATCTTTGCTTTTTGGACACTTTTGCGTAAACGATTATTCTATTTCTTACTTTTACTAGTGCAGTCAATGAAAAAAACCAAAAAAATGCAAAATTAGCCATTGGTTCTTTAGTTAGGGTGTCTTGGTCAAAACAGCATTGTTAAACATTTTCCAAGTTTCCCTATTCTTCATTGTGCTTTGACTGACATCAGTCACCCTCATTTTGAATGTAACTGGTTTCCTAATGTGAAAAGTTAGTTTAAGTATTAGTCGTGGATTTGCAGTCTAATGTTCAGAAGCGCGGCACAGAGGATCTCGCACTGCAGAGGGTGTTATGACTGGCTTGGTAACTTTAGGCATACAGCTTGCCCATTACCCATTGCTATCTTCCATGAAAAGGTTCTGCCTTTGTCGTTTCGTGGTTATTATTTCTATACATATACTCCACCGGGATTAGTGTGCTTAGCATCGCGACGTAAGTGTAGGGAACACGATTTGGCGGTGGGGAACAGGCGTGTCTGACGTGCAAGTACCACTGATCATTGAGGAGGTCACTGGGCACTGTCACAAGCTGTCAGAGGACAAGCTGCAGGCACATGTTCCCCTGAGCTGCCGGTTTTTAGGGAAAGAGTCTGGGAGGAAAGCGAGAGACCCCAGGAGGGGAGTCCGCACATGCAGGAGAGAAGCTGCAGCTCCTTCTCTACTTTAGCATAAGAAACATTCCTGACTTGAGGTGCTTTACTTTACATTTATAATCCAGGAGCGTTGTGGCATTTTTTTACACAATGGAAGCACTGTCAGTGACCACGGAGTCAACATTGCGACATTACAGCAATCCAAATGCAAACAAATTAAAACATAATTCATTTGCTATGTTTGATATGCCACTTCCGCTGTCAGGTTAACTTTAGGAATGGAGGCCTGCTTTAATCCCCCTATTTTAAGGGTGATCAACATTGGCCGACCTTTGTGGAGCCCAGATTTAATCCAGTTTCAACCTCAGAGATTACTGAGGGCTCATTCGGCATGTCAGGATGGATTTTACAGGCGTGTAAACTCACACATTCTCTCACATACATGTCGGTGACATGTGAAGAAGACAAATGCAGAGTCATCGTGATTGTGCACAGCGGCTCCCGGGTTACACTCCACCCTTGCTCTGTTTTTCAGGTCATCCAATGTTTTGAATTATGCATTTTGAACATTTGAAAGCCTTCATGCTCAGATAGAATACTAGGGGCCTTCCTTACAAATACATCCTCTGGTTTGTTTTTATTTGTCAGGCTTAATGTGAATACGGGGGGTGGAAAAGCTGATGACCACTGTATAATCAATTCAGGAAAAAATCCAAGAAAGTTCTCCCTAGTACAGTCTTGACTGTAGGCTTTATAACTGCTATATTCATTGGGCACTAATCAAATCCAGCCCTTTCTGGTAAGCATAAGTGTGCATGTTTGTTCCTGAAGTCATGGCCGCAAATTAACAGCAGGTTCCCAAAGGCCAGCCCTGATCCCTACAGATCCATGCAGGAACCATTACAGCTTTCTGTATCAGCACTCTGTGTGTGGTGATGCAGTGATTTTTGTGGTCATGGTAACAGAATCAAGGCAATTCAGCCTGACTCAGGACAGGCATCATCATGTAAAGGTGAAAGCCTGCAGGGCAGATGGGTATTCATGGAAGCATAAAATCAGTGGTAGTACTTGTCGTATGCATAATTGATTCACCTGTAAAACATTTATTATTATTATAATCACTGCTATTATATATTATTGTGTTATAATTTATATACTATATTTTTTAGAATCTACTTCTAATTTATGCATTATAATATTTATTATTATCATTATTTTTATTATTATAATGCTCCTTCCACAGCCCAGCATGTGGCTCAGTGGCCTAAGCCTCTGTCTCTGTAATTGGAGGGTTCACCGGTTCAGGCCCAGTCTCATCATGTCTGTGGGCCCTTGAGCAAGACACTTAACCCCTGGGTGCTGTGGGGGGTGGCTGCCCTTCACAGCCGAACTTGCTGTCAGGGTGGTGAAAAGTTTCCCCACAGGTCTCAATAAGAATTATAAATTATTCTGTTCAATTATTATTCAGCTGCACAGGGCACAGGGCAAGCGAAGGCCCTTCCTGCATGGTAACCTGGTCCTGGATTTCCGAAAGACATCTCTGTGCCCACTTTGCTTTGCCTCAAAAATATGTAGGTGAAAGGTTACAAAGGAGAGACATGAGTGTACAGTGTTTCAGCGCTGCATTCCCACGTGGCAGTGTGCCGGTGAGGGGGAGCATTTGGAGGTTGGTTAGATTGCACACCATTCAGAACCCAGTACATGTGAGACTCTGGATGTCGCTGATGAGCCACTGTACACCTCATATATGTTAGTGCATGATTTTCTTTCTGTTGTACTGCGTTAGCATGTCTGTTGGTGGGCAGCCAGTCACCCTTGGACCCCCCGGAGCTTTCCCTGCTAGTTTGGTAGGCGTGTTCTGGTTCCTTTTCTCTGTTTTCTTCTGGAATTAACTTTTTCCCTGAATCATGGTCAGTTTAGTGTAAATGGAGTAATGAGTAATTGCAGCACACTCGTGTTAAGTGTAAGTAAGGACCGACGATGTTGTGAAAGGCCCTATATAAAATTGGATTGTTCTGAAGTATGGGTTTTCTGAAGTTTCTGAATTTTTAAGCCTTTAGGAAGCCTACAGGTCTTCGGACACCATGGCTGTTTCCATAATATGCGATTGCATAATTCCACATAGTGACAGAAATGCATAGTAGTGCTTGGTGGAAGTAAAAAAAACATCTGCATATGGTCTCTGTCACGACTGAAGTGGAAGGAGCCTCCATAAAGTTCATGCTGCATATTTAAGTCAAACTCAGGGACTCTTAAGAGGAGTGGGGGATGGGAGAACATGTGACAGAGGTAAAGTGCAGCATGAACTCACAGACCCCTAACGCCTGCCCTGATTGGCTGATTCCATCCTTTGGATGATGTAACTCCCAGTGGAGTACCTCCCTCCTCCGTTTTTGACTCTTTCCAAAACTGGGCATTTGTATCCCTTATGCAATGCTTTCCCAGCAGCACTAATGACATGAAGGCATTGCCAAAAAACACCAAAGGCACCCTTCTGTGGGCCTAATATGTTCTGTGTAGCTAACCAGTTTACAATAGACAGAGGGCACTCTGTTTCTGACAATTAGATTATCTAGAGTTTTTGATTTATTTTTGTGCCCATTTAATTTCCAGATGTTATGTATCCCCAGAGGAAAAGTTGGCAACTTGTGGTTCATGGGATATTTTATTACTAAGAAAATTTAAAAGGTTAAGAGAAGAAGACAAAAATCGGTTTGGCCGTCGTAGTAATTTCGTAGTAAAATCCGGGTCTGGTGTTTCTGCCGTCTTTGTTGTCATTCCGGCTGAACTGTAAATTAGGGTTAATTGCAATCACTGGGGAGTTGCTACAGATTGCGCTAAAGAAAGCAAAACAAAGAGCATGTTTGCTACTATGTACGCATTGTTTGACAAAAAGGATTCTTTGTGTTGAAAGTCTATAGGACCTCAGAAGTAGTAGATGAGCAACAGACACTTCATTATAGACTTTAGATTCAGACAAGAGAGAAAAAGCAGCGATCATTCATCAAGTAATATAGATATGTAATATTTAGTTATATTTACTAATATTTACTAATATAATAGTGAGGTACTGGGTAGAAAGAAGGGTATTGCACGATAGTATTTGCTTGTATTGCACTTAAACATCGTTATAATTTCTTGGAATGAATTTCATCCATCCATCTGCCACTTATTCGAGGAGGGGTCGGGGGGGCAGCAGTCTAAGCAGGGATGCTCAGACCTCACCAGCCACCTCCTCCAGCTCCACTGGGGGAATGCCAAGGCTTTCCCAGGCCAGCTGAGAGATATAATCTCTGCGGTGTGTCCTGGGTTTTCCCTGGGGCCTCCTCCCTAACCCTAATCCTAACCCTAACCCTAACCCCAAGCACCTCGCCAATGTCGGAGCTAGTATTTCAGGTGCAGTGTAGCCTTCAGTCGTGTGATTGCTTTGGGGAAGGTGCTGTGTTTGAGCATGGTAGTATGAGAGTGTGTCCTGTAGCATGTACCAGATGATAGAGAGGCAATCAGACAGTGATTGGGGTGCTTAGTCTTTGATCACGTTTAAGGATTTTTAAATATCTGACCTGTTTTTCATTCCACTTCTTCTAGATGATGGTTTAATTTCACTCATTAGAAAAATTGAAGACCATTCTCCGGTGTCTCAAGGTGACCAGTGATCTATGTCCAATCAGCCTAATCAGACGTAATTCTGGGCTGGAAGCCAGCTAATACACAGTGGGTAGCAGGACTAGGATTTGGAGTGTTCAGTCAGATTTTTCTCCATTTTGACAGTGCATCTAAAGTTTTATTTTGTTTGCATGGAAATTGGTTGTCTGAAAAAGTAGATATTGGCGACAGGAGAACTACAAGCCTAATTCTGGATGGGACTGGTGTTGAGGTCACAAACCAAATCCTCCAGTCCCTCTGGTAGGGCATGGGGTCACTGTGGTGAGTCGCTGAAGAGCGGCAGCACTCTTTTGTCCCATGTCAGTCCTGTTTATAGTGCGCCTTTAGTAGGATTTATGGTAGATGTGTAAGTCATGGCAGAGTTACTGGGTGCCCAGTGATGGTGACGATACGGAGGGATGTGAAGTTATCCAAGAAAAGTTATCAGTGTGTCACCAGGCAGTGAAATGTTGCCCAGTGTGTGTGTACAGGTTTTGCTATACTTTAGTGAGGACCAACGGACTTCACAAGTATAGAAAATTCTCAAAAAACGTTTTTTGGATCCTCACTACTTCAGGCTTTGTTTTATAAAAATAAAAAATGCAATCAAAAATTTGAAAATGCCTCATATTTGGGTTGGTTACTTATGGTTAAGGTTAGGGGTGGGTTGAGGTTAAGGGTGTCGTGATTGGAATTAGGACTTTTCCCATAGAAATGAATGGATGGTCCTCATTAAGATACAAATTAAATTTTTATTCAAGTCACCCAGGGCAGGCATTACCTTCATAGTGCTTTACACCGGATTCAGCCATCAGCCCTTTGCTATAATGCTGCTCTTTAGTTTAGCTTTCCAGTGTCGTCACAGTCTGCGTGAGGGAGACTAAGGGTCTTGTGCTCTTAGTTAAAATAAATTGGCATGATTAAAAAAATAACTTGCAGCACAATGGCCCCCTCCAAAGTAGTAAATAACCAATATATATCGCAAGAAAGTATATATAATAAGAAAGTACATAATACATATATACAACTAATGTAGAACCATTAAAGTTGCACAATTTGGCCATGTGCTTCTTGTCATTGTGAAGCCTATGTTTAATAAGTTCTGCTTAAAGGCTGGTTTCAGGGTGATTGTGTTGACATAAAGATAAATGGATCTTTGCTGCCCCCCACCACCTCCAGAAAGTGACACTGCAGCTGATGTTGGCAGTTGGCACCGCTGTGATCGGCTCACTGCAGTTTGGCTACAACACCGGGGTCATCAACGCCCCTCAGAAGGTAAGGAGGCTCTCGCGGCGACTCTCACAGACCCTCCACCTCAGGGCATCCGGTAGCCAGCTAGCTGCGGCGGTGTCCTGCTCCCGGGGACACGGTCTGCTTATATCCATGCTTAACTTCCCCTGACCGACTACATCGCACTGCGCACTACATCGCACTGCATCCCACTGCTCAGCAGCAGGCAGCAAACTGGTGTCCAGTAGCTGGGGCTCTGAGGAGCAGATGAGTAGAATTGTTGTTTGCTTAAACTGTAGGGAAAAAAAATTGGACAAAAGTATTTAATGCAAACCAACGCCTTAGCCCCCCCCCCCCTCCAATGACCAGATGGGGTGGGCGTGTGTGTGTGTGCGTGTCCGTGCTGACAGCATGCTGTCATAAGCAGATCAATATGCAAGCGAGCCCCCCCACACATACTCAGAAGTGAGTGTCTGGACTCAGTAGCGAATCGTGCTCCACACCGGGGATGGGGCCAGCAAGGCAACAGTGCAGTGCTGTATGGTCAGGAGGCAGTGAGGACGTCTGACGTGGCCCGCCACCCAGAATAGCTCTGGATTTATTAGATTACGTCCCTCTCAAGGGCTTGGGAACAGCTCACCCCTGTCCATCTCGCATGGCCTGCTGGGAACTGGGCTTCCGGTGATGAATAAGGAGTAGACTACTCGGAGGAGGCCCTTAAGAACAACCCTTGCAGCTAAACTCTGATGACCCTCCTTAAGTTAGCATAGCAGCAGGGCTAAGAGGATCCTTAGCCATCATTTTGTGGCGTCCTATAATTCCTCCCACTCATAAAACTACAGCCGTGGCAATAAAGCACGACTGCTTCAGAGTTCATGTAATTGTTGTAGTTCAGACTGAAGAGTTTTATGGGTCTGAAAAACTGACCGCGTTCCTGTACTTAATTAGCCAGAACTGGCAAAATTTTGCTATTTAGCATTTGCTTAAACGCGGCTTACAGACGAGATGAATTGTAACACTGACTGAATAGTGGGTTTTGGCAAAAGGGGTTTTATTCAGGTTCTTCACCAGCGCTCTTCTACACTTTATTCTCGCTGTGAAAGTTTTACTTTGGAACTGTCAGCCTCACGGTTCCCTTCAGGTCAGATTCATGCCCTGGGGTTCAGGGCTGCCAGCTTGCTTGTTAGGGTGCCTACTGTGATGCTGAATACTGTGTTCTAGATGCGTAGGAGGAACCAGCAGATCCCCCATTTTATTAATATACTGCCATCTGCTGGGGGACTAGTAGACATTTGTTAAATAGAGGTCTTTTGTGAATGAATGAAACTTTCAATGCTGTGGCTTTAACCGATAATTCCCCAGTTGCTTCATCAGTGACAATGGCTGTTTTGACTCTTCTAGATTATTGAGAGCTTCTATAATGAGACCTGGTTTGACCGATACTCGACGTCAATCCCAGCAACGTATCTCACCACGCTGTGGTCCATCTCCGTCTCCGTCTTCTCCATCGGGGGCATTTTCGGATCCTTCTCCGTGGGACTTTTTGTCAATCGCTTTGGAAGGTAAAAAGAAAAAAATGTCAATAGCTAGGGCTGCACGATATAACATCTCAATATAATTGTATAAAGATACACTGAATTTATTATTAACCTTTGGCAGTGGCGGAACTAGACTTTTATTCTTGGGGTGGCCAAGGCTGTTTCAGGGGGACTATGACGATGAATATGTTTTTCGAACAATCAATTGCAATCGGAGTCAGTAAATGTTAAAATATTAAAGTCAGAAATCTGGGGTGGCACCTGGGGTGTCCAATTAGATATCAGGGGGGTCCAAGGCTACCCCGGCCTCCCCTCTGGCCCCGCCCTTGACCTTTGAGAGTTATAATATGCCTCTCATAAATATTTTAGGCGTATACTAATCTGCTTACCAAATTGTGGTATAAGTAAATTTCCATACAGTGATAGTACCATCATTTAAAGCCCTGGTGATTATCACGCATGCACCATATAATCGAGATGTTGCTGCCCTATCAGTAGCTGAAGTTACTGATCATCAGCACTAAATGATTACACTGTTCCCTTGATTAATGGGTTTCCACAACATGTATATCTCTTAAGATATCCTCACCTGGGACCATCTGAGTGCACAATAATTTATCAGATGATTTTCTACCATCCGGTTCTGTGGAACTGTCATTTTTTGCCTGGGCGGTGACCTCAGCTCGGGCCCTGATGCCTCCCCTTTGGGCCTCCAGGAGGAACTCCATGCTCGTGGTGAACTGCTTGGCCTTTGTTGCGGCTGTCCTCATGGGCTTCTCCAAGATGGCAGCATCCTGGGAGATGCTGATCATCGGCCGATTCGTGGTGGGGCTCTTCTCCGGACTCTGTACGGGCTTTGTGCCCATGTACGTGGGAGAGATCTCTCCCACCAACCTCCGAGGGGCTTTGGGCACCCTGCACCAGCTGGGCATCGTAATTGGCATCCTTCTGGCACAGGTAATACAGCAAAAATGTCCATATGCCATTGTCTTGTTATCCAAAAGGCACTTTCTACAGACAGACTCAAGCTGTCTTCACATTTAGGGCCATTTCCTTACCGATGTGAAACTCTGGGTGTTTCTCAATATGCATACTTGACCGGACTTGTGTCCTTGTGTACCTATTTTACATCTTCCACTGCCAAAGACCAGTTCTTATACTCAAGAACAGAAGTACTGTACAGAGGATGGTAAAATCCTCAGATGTTGTTCTTTCCCGTCCCCAGAAATCAAGGATACGTCGGTTGTATCCTCGCCAAACGAGACAAATCCCATGATTCATTGCACCCCAAGTTCATTCTTGGGAAGCTAGTTCGCCAGACCAGTACAATATTTGCGTTACTGGTGAAACACCCCCTGTGTCCTGTGAATTTTATTTCTTTCCTTTAACTTTCTAATGTTATGGTCTGTAATGGCTCTCAAGAAGCCTGGGATAGTGATCGTTGTTGTACCTTAGGGTACTAGCCCATAAAATCGCTTCAGTCAATGGGAAACGACCGCAACTATGAGCTGAGAGAGATAATAAGTGTCAGCTAAGCTTCTGAAATTCTCGTGAATTACTGTAATTGATCCTGGTGGAATGCATATTAAGGTTGCTGGATGTTTGTTTGACTTTCTGCTGATCCCCTTTGCAGGTGTTTGGCCTGGAGGCTCTCATGGGCAACGCGACCATGTGGCCCTTTCTGCTGGGCTTCACCTTTATCCCCGCCGTGGTGCAGTGTGCTCTCCTGCCCTTCTGTCCCGAGAGCCCTCGCTACCTGCTCATCAACCTCAACGAGGAGACCAGGGCCAAAAGCGGTGAGGCCCGGGGCATGGCCATGGCAGTCCGGGGAGGACACTAGTCCTAGAGCGCAACGCTCATCCCAAATTTTCCACTTAATTTCCAACCGATTGTATGAGCGTAGAGCTATGAGATAAAAGCATCTGCAGGGTAACTGGACCAGTTGTTGTTAGGTAGATGCTGGTCAGATACCAGGTCCCTGTCATGTGGCACGGTCTTGGTGTTTAATTGTCCACTGTCTTTATATGGCTTCATCAGTGCTGAAGAAGCTACGGGGGACCACAGACGTGAACGCCGACCTGCAGGAGATGAAGGACGAGAGCAGGAAGATGCTGCGGGAGAAGAAGGTGACCATCTTGGAGCTCTTCCTGTCGCCGTTGTACCGCCAGCCGATCTTCATCGCCATCATGCTGCAGCTCTCCCAGCAGCTGTCGGGGATCAATGCGGTGAGCTCCTTACTCATGCAATGCATGCGCGTAACTCTTTACTTGCTTGGTATAACAGTGTTGCTAAATAGCACTGGGGCTCACCTTTCAGGTGTTCTACTACTCAACTGGGATCTTCGAAAGGGCCGGCGTGGCTCAGCCGGTCTATGCCACCATCGGAGCCGGTGTCGTCAACACAGCCTTTACCGTGGTGTCGGTAAGCTGGGTGGGGGTCACCATGCTGCATGGGGACATCTGTTCTGTGTGATTGTTAAAAATACATTACAAAATCCAGTAAGTTCTCTGTAAGGATTCTGAACACCCCCCCCCCCTCCCCCAAAGCTGTTTATAGTGGAACGAGCCGGCCGACGCCCCCTGCACCTCACAGGGCTGATGGGAATGGCTGTCTCTGCTGTCCTGATGACCATCGCTATGGCATTGACGGTATGTATCCCACCTCTCTGGTACCCCTCACTCGCTCCCACCATGCCCTGACTCAAGAGCCCTCCTTCAGCAGATTGTTGTGCTGTTATTGAAACCCCCTGTCCCCAAATTCCCCACACCACAGGAGATGGAAAGTTCGATGTCCTACTTGAGCATTGTAGCCATCTTCAGCTTCGTGGCGTTCTTTGAGATCGGCCCGGGCCCCATCCCTTGGTTCATCGTAGCTGAGCTGTTCAGCCAGGGCCCGCGGCCTTCTGCCATCGCCGTGGCCGGCTTCTCCAACTGGACGGCAAACTTCATTGTGGGGATGTGCTTCCAGTATGTGGAGGTAGGCAGCAGAAATCGGCAGCATCGTTCAAATTTCCGGTTTCGGATTTCCTCTGTTGGGCGCATCTCGTCCTCCAGTGATGGCGTCCCCTTTCCTTGTCTCCATAGCAACTCTGTGGCCCTTACGTTTTCATCATCTTCACCTTCCTACTACTGGGATTCTTCGTCTTCACCTACTTCAAGGTGCCAGAGACCAAGGGCCGGACGTTCGACGACATTGCTGCAGGTTTCCGCCAGAATGCCTTGGCAACGGAGAAGTACAGCCCCGAGGAGCTCAGCAGCCTGGGAACCGACTCCCAGCTGTAGACCCGTCCCGGTTCCGTTTGATGGACTGCTGTACTGGTCCCATGCACATCCATAGCTTTCCTACAGCAGTAAATCTCACAGCATCTGTTATAAGCCTTTTCAGTTAGATTTTTAACATGGACTGAGGAACATGGGCGGTGACTTGAAAGTTAATCAGAGCAGTGATTGTATTACGGAAAGGACACTTCTCCCAAAAGCAGCAGTAATCCCACCTATTCTGACAGCGATCGCTGCAGATTGTTAGCTGGTCACACTGCACTTACACACTTACACACTGTACTTACACACTCCTGGCTTCACACCTAATCGTTCCTCATTTGTGTCCCATGGCCACAGACGTGAATCCCTATAGACAGCAATAAGTCCTCTTAAGGTTTCCTACAATGCCCCCTGCCTGCTCACCCCGTTCTAGATCGTCCCCTTTGCCGGTCTGTTACTATTGGCCCATGGCAGGTGTCTGGAGTACGGCAGACAGGGAGGGTTTTCTGGGGGTCTACCGGAGTCATATGTAACCTCTGCAGGACAAGGGTTTATTGAGATGAGGGAAAACACTTCCCTCCAGGAACCGGGTGGTGTGGACAGGAATGGCCTCTTGGGCCCCCTGAGAAGGCTGCCTTTGCGTATTCAGTACCGTCAGAAATGCATCTTGGTTTATCACGTTACTACAGTGTAGTAGAAGACGATGCTTTCCTCCATGCTTCGCTTAAGAGAGATGTTATCTAACTTGTACAAAGACAGCGATTTTTTACTGCAAACTGTAATTTTTAAAGATGAGTGGAACTGCGTTCCTTTTTAAAGAGTTATTTTTAATATTCTTCAAAGGCAGTAACAGTTTGAGGGGCAAGAAGTTTTATAAGATTATGTAGTGCAGTATTTTTCGCAGGAGAGCTTAGGGTTATAGGATGCATGCCGTACATTATAGCATGTATAAAGCCCCGCGCTCACTGTTTGCATAATACGGCGTATTTTTAATACTGTATATAGTGACCAGCTGTCGCTGGGCCATTAAATCTTCCTGTATTGAATCTGCTTTTAAAATCTGCTTTTAAAATAAACTGTATTGAGTATATGGTGAATCACCCTGTTTATTATCTGATCCTTATTGTGTCAGCTTTGGTCTAGAACCTAATATATTATCATCCTCACATCCTTTACATCTATTTATTTATCAGGTTCTTTTGCCCAAAGCAGACTATCGGTCAATGGATATTGTAGTTAGTGCATTAAGCACAGTGGCTACATAAATGTAATCAGCAAGAAACAGGTTACCGGTGAGTACAGGAAATATGTTTTTGTATGTGAGAAACTGGTTTGGTTTTTTTTTAAAGGAGACACGGTTTGCATGATTACGAGGCACTGGAAGGTGACTTTGTTAAAGTCACAGAATGGACCACGTGTAACTTAGGAACCCTGGGAGTACAGATATAAGAAAGATGTGTGAAATAATTAAGGGGCTCTGAGTAAATGCGCAAATGCCTAGCAGCATCGCTAATGCGCGAAGTGTGCTTTGAAATGCTGTAGTGTTCTGGCAGCTATGTGTCTTTGCAGGTGCTCACTGGAGATGCTAAAAAAACTGTGCTGAGTGAATCGCTATAAAGAGTGAAGTCCGGTTCATCTCTATCAAAGAAAAAAGGGGAGATCGCCATTTAAAGTGTTTAATTCCCTTGCTGGGGACAATCATCCTCAGACGCACGATTTCTTTAAATTTGCAAAGGTAAAACTCCCAAGAAGAGTTCATGATGGAAGGTCATCGTGATCTTGGGGTGTCATTGTTCCTCCATGTTAATTGTAACATGCTTTTAAGTCTATAAGTCTGACTCTTAGCAGCACTGGTATGAACTGTTGTGTTGTACTTTGTATTGCCAAATGCCTGTCAAGCAAATAATCTCCTATTTATTTTTTAATCATGTTCCCACACGGTGAAATGTTTATCTGCTTTTAAAGCTGTATCATGTTTTCAAATGTTGACCTTGAGGATTCCATACATATCCCTGATCTGTTTCTCTTACTATCAAAGTAATAAAATAAAGTTTGGTCAAACTGTAATAGATGAGGCAGGGAAATCTTTGACGCCCATGATGGGTGGGATCATTGTGCACTGCCCCCGCTTCTCATTGGTCAATTTATCAGATGCTTTTAGGGTCTTTGTGGTGACTGTCCACTGTGGGTTTTAACGTTTCCCATCACTGCTGTGTTACCCTGCATTTGACAGCTATGATGTTGTCTGTTTTCTGTATTTCAGTTATGTGTTTTTATGTTGTTTTGCAGTTCGACAAACCTAAAAGTCTCAGGGCAAAGGAATTCTCTTTTTATACTTCCATTGTTAACTGCTGTATGACAAATAAATGGATCCATTGCACTGTCCTCCATACGTGAAAGTGGGCTGATATTGCGGGGCACTGTGCTCTTGCTGCAGATGGCCGTCAGATCTGCCGGAGGTGGCTTTGCAGCCTCTGTTGGCCGTTTCAGCCAAACCCTCCCACACATGCGTTCTGAGGGTATGCGGCAAAATAATTCATCATTCAGAATATGTGAATACACACAAACATGCATGCATGGATGCTTATCTGATGAGTTGTGTTATATTTAAATAATTAATGGGTGGTGGAGTGCAATGTTTTCCATCTCAGTCCCTGGGGACCCCCAGACGGTCCACGTTTTTGCTTTCTCCCAGCTCCCTGCCAGACAGCACATTTTTGCTCCCTCCCGGCTCCCAGCAAGAACATCGACTGTCTCGGGGTCTCCAAGGACCAGATTGAGAAACGCTGGTATAGAGGCTCAAGCCTCCAGGTATGGCTTGGTGATAAAATGACAAAAGACTGCGTTGTGATTATGAACATTCATATCGTCATCAGTTTGAATATTGTAAATATCGTGGCAGAGCTGAGGCACTGGTCTTCTTGCATAATTAACGGTTATAACCAGTAGTCGAGTTGTAAAAACAAATATGGTGAATTGATGGTGAATTTTAGCGTTTAAGGGATGGAATGGGGGGATGTTCATTTTAGAAGGGGGATGATTTTTACTGTTTTTATTTCAGGGGGGATGTCATCCCCCCTCATCCCCCCTTAACTCGAGTACTGGTTATAACACACTATTATTACACAAATTCTATCAAGGTATGAGTCTTTTGTTGGCCTAATTTATCTTTATACCTGTCACACTCCAAAGCTATTAGTAAAACAATTTGGTCATCATAACCAGGAAAGCTCAAAATCACCCATCATATTTTACATATAAATTTTAGAATTTTGGAATAGATATCGATATCGCGAAAATATAGTGACATCCAATGGCGGCTGGTCAGTAGAGGGTGCTAGGGCGCCACTCTCCCTGATTTAAAGGGCTTTTTTGAATAAACATCAATTACTTATTTTTATACTGTATGTATATTTGTAGAAAATAACATAACGTGTAATATACATGTCAAAAAATCATTATGTTTCTGGTAAAATGGGCTTTACGTTCATCCCCCTCTTGCTCAGTCTTATTAAAATGTGTCTTCTTGGGCACTAGAGAGAAGCACCTATTCCGTGCGGTAGCATAGCCAATTACTAATACAAATGCACATAGCAACATTAGCCAATCAGCATCCTCAAATCAGATGCGTAAAGGCCGTTTAATTTACCTGACTGGCACGGGACCGGACAGACCTGGCATTTGATGGCGGGCTGCAATAGTACTGCGCAGTCGCCTTGAGCCGCCATCTTGGTGCAACCATATTTAGTACACGACATCTATCTATCGCTCTTCTGCTTTTTTAAAGCTGTACACAAGAAACCAGGAGGGTAATTTATAAAGTCTTAATCCTCAACACCAGCCACTGCTGTTCATTTAGCATAAAATGGCATGTGATGGAGAGTATGAAGCAACAAAACACACTGTGCATCATTAAGAGCTGAAAGTTCATGCTGAGGTTGCATGATGCATTATGGAGGTCTCCTCTGAAATGCTGTGTCATTCTGTTTTTAAAAGGATAGTGCTGCATTAGGTGTGTTCAGTAAAACGCGCTGGGAATTAAATAAGATTCTAACAGGTCACCATAAAGCCCTGGAAAGTTAGCCCAACAAAAACCAAAAAAAGAAAATAATTCTTTACAGAGCAGAGTACTTCTTAGTGATGTCTTGAGACAAATACATTCTTTTCTTTAACAATGATACTAGCTCTTGTAATAATTGGTTACTAACTAATATTGAACATAATTTGTTCTGCTTCATTTACAAATTAATCTTTGTGTATGTGCTAAAATACACTGGTAAGACTCTTAAAGGGACAATGATTCGTAATTACCACTAGGTGGCAGTAGTCACATTTCTACTTTTTAATCGTAGGGCTTATCGCACCCCCACACTGGATAAAGAGTATGGAAGACAGAGGGATAATGTTAATTAGGAAATGTATTAAATAATTCATCATGTTTCTGCATTTTTACAGGTTTTTAAATAATTCCACACAGATCCCTGTATCCAGCTGTGAATTACCCGACTGGATGGACCCTGTATGAGCACGCTGTGCTGAATGGAATCATCGTCCTTTGGGTTGTTGGTTCGCTGATTACAGAGTTTCAGGGAGGCAGTGATGGGAGGTGGTGTGACAGGATAACGGCTGGGGACTGACTGCTCACCAGCTCATTGCCTACCGGACGCCAAGCTGACCCAGCTTGGCCTCAGTGACCTACGGGATGCTCTCATGGTCAGTCGGTGGATTCGGGAGAACACTTTTGGAGGAAAGACCTAAGGCAGCTGGGGGGAAGGCCCATCCATGCTCTGGATTTTCCTTCACTGTGTGGACACACTTTTCTATTTACAACCTTAGCTGATTCTTTGTCTGAAAGTTATATCTTAAAATAGACAGAAATATCAATCTAATATTCTGGAACTCCATCACCAGACAATGTGATTAAACCAATCATCTAATCCTCCAGCCCATAACCGGCTGAATGTGAGAGATGGGGTTCTCAAGGTAAAGTTTAAAAGAGAAACGAAATGGCTGATGGCCTGCAAGAAGAGATTTGGGAAGCTCTGGCCGGGAGGGGGAGCCTTCACCTCTTTCTGTACATCATGCTGATAAAAGATGCTATACTCTTTCTTTTGCTCTTCTTCAGCATCCGTGGTCGTTTCCTTTCCTGAGAGAGAGCACTCTTACTGACCTTCCCCAGATGTGTTCCAGGTCTGCAGGGACCTTGATAAATGAGCAACCATTAGGTCCATTTCAATTCACTCATTGTCAGGTTAGATGTTCACAAGCATTCAGCAAGTACTTGAAATAGTCTGATTTAATATGGAACATTCATTTTAGGCTTTGGTCACTAAGAGAAACTGAAAGTGACATATAAATGGATAATGATCTAAGGCCTAATTGCAATTTAATGTTTATAGTAGTAGTAGTAAATTGTGATTTGTGGTATTTCCAGAATTTCAAACAGGATGTAAAAAAAAACATTTAGTCCCACAAACTCAACAAAATATAACTTATTTAGCCTTAATTTAGTGGATGCTGTTTGCTTGATAGATACACTATAGGTGTTCAAACATTTTACAGAATGCTTCAAAATGTCCAGCACACTGAAGGAATAGTGTGTTAAACTACAAAGAACAACCACAGAGTAGGTGGAATCAAGTATTGCCTTCATTATATTAATGAATTGTGTTAAATTGCTAGCTTAATCTTCAAAGCTGTTTAACGTTCATGGAAAATCGAGGCCTGCAGTTATTTAAACACTTTTTTATGCAAATGACGGAACAGGTGCCATTAGATGCCCTGTGTGTGGTTTCGTTCTCCTAAGGAGATAATCCAACAACAAACATGAATGCAGCACAGCCATCCAGAGCAGAAATCTTAATAGAGGTAGCCATTTTCCAGCCATTTTCTGCAGACAGTTCCTTTGACCTCATGACTTTATTTTGCTCTAATACATATTGTCAGCTGTGGTAGCTTAAACCGACAGACGTGTGCCTTCCCAAATCATTTTGAGGTAAAAGCAACATAATATGAAAAAGTGAAGTGGTTCCAGTGCTTCCTAAATGCAGTGTGGTTATGTAGTGAGTAAGAAAATGAAAGTAACTAAACAAAGTAACAACTATGTAATGTCTGTGTTAGAAGCGGCAGGCCGCTGAGAGTTTGACGTGTTTCTCTGTTGATTGATTGCTTCAGCGAGACCCCAAACGGTAACAGATTGTGAAGTCCTGCTGCTCACTCCACGGAGGACAATCTGCAGAGAGCAAATCAGCAGCTATGTCTGGGAACGGGGAAAGCTCCTGTTTGACCTTAAGGAAAAGTTTTCTTTGTGGGGTCACATTGCTTTACTTATTGATGTAGAAGTGTCCTGTTTCTGTTGTACACTCGGGCTGTTGTGGGTAGTGCAGTGGTAGCGCTGTAGCCACGCCCCTGTAGGTCGGACTAGGGTTTGAGTCTCTGACCCGGCTCCATGTATGCATCTCCCCATGCCGTTGTGGGGTTGTGGGGACTCCAGTTTCCCTGCATAGTCTAAAACACTGTTTCCCGACCCAGTCCTCAGGGAACCCCGGCCTGACCAAGTTTTTGCTCCCTCTAAGGGAGTAAAAACATGGGCTGTCCGGGGTTCCCCAAGGACTGGGCTTGGAAACACTGCTCTAAAAACATACTGAGGCGAATTGGAGTTACCAAATGAGTGTATGTGTGCCTGTGTGAGTGCCTGGTGTGTAAGTGTGCCTTGCGATGGGCTGGCTGCCCTTCCTGGGCTACTTCTTGCCTGGTGCCCATACTGTAGCTTCCACAATAAGCACTGGACCCCCTTGACCCCACAAGTGGGTATCGATGCTGTATCAGTGGACTTCAGGCTATTACAATACTATGGTCATAATACCCAGTATTTTTTACATCTTAATGTGGGTGAAATAAATAGCAAGTGATTAACCGGTAGCTTTCATTTATGCAGTACAATGCATAAATGGTGTAATATGTAAGGTATGTATATGACATTTGTTTCTTTGAATGAATCTATAATTTCGTTACCGATAATGTGTTGGTACACTTGATTAAGTGGCCTGGTGCCACATGTCCGGCACAAAAATGTATACATAATACATAAATTAACCGATTTGATTCTGTCTTATTTTACTTTCTGTTTCAGATCTGTCCATTGTAAGCACAGCTTGAAAATGCTGGAAAGATTCATAAAGCTAAGACTCTTGTAAGACATATATATGAGAGTGTTGGCTTCTTTCAGATGGTTTAAGCTGTGGGGAGTAATGAGGACAAAAAGAGGACCTGATGAGGAGAAAAACGAGATGAAATGCTTTCTACTGCACAAAAAACGTGAGCGAGTGGAAGCCCGAGCAGCTCTGCGCTGCGGTCCAGGCTAAAAATGCCGCTTTTTGCTTCTCCCGCACATTCATTATTCACTGATAATAACAGGATGCCTTCACCACATCCAATGGCAGCAATTACAGGAGTAATTTGCATCAGTGGCCTTCCTGTTTCTGCCAATGTGTTTGCCTTTCGTATGCTTTCCAACAAAGCCCTTATTCATTAAACGTTTTTTTTATCAGATCGATTAACCGTCACACACAACTAAGGCCAAAAACACATTATGATGGATTTCTTTTTCACTGCAATTATATTGACTAAGAGATTGGAATAAATTGACATTATGCTAAAAGTATTATTATCCATCCATCCATCCATCCATCCATCAAATTTCAATACCCACATGTCCTATACAAGGTCGCAGGGGTCCAGAGCCTATCCAGTGGCAGCGATGGCCACAAGGCAGGGAATAACTCAGGATAGAGTGCCATCCCATCGCAGGACACACCCACCCACACACACACACACACACCCTATTCACACCTATGGATAATTTGGCAACTCCACTTTCACATTTTTTAGGACTGTGGGGGGAAACACCACAACGACACAAGGAGAACATGCAAACTCCACACACATGGAGACAGGGTGGACACTCAGACCTGTCACAGAGGCGCAGCCACGGCACCATTAATACTAACCATTATATAATCAACTTAAGTTTAAGGTGTCCTTAAAGGACTTGAAGCATTCAAATGTTCGGCATCTAGTTGCTGAAGTGTAACATTTGCGGGATAAGCCTTTGTGAAGCATGGTGGCCAATAGTTCACATTTATTTGAATAGCGTTACTCTGAACCCATCTCCTTCATGATCCCGGGGTCAGAGGTTAGGCATTTTGTTCTGGGCTTCTTATATGAGTAGAGACTGAAAACCATGCCATCCCCAGCCCAAAATGGTTGCCATGGAGTCTACAATGCTGAGCCAGAGACTTAGCCAAGGAATACACGACAGATTAAAACATATTTGATGGCTTAATAATTTTTTTTTAATAATTCTCATGGGATAAGTCGATTTTTGAGATATTTATGCTTTTTGCGATAATAAGGTTTCTCTTTTGTGTAAAGGCAGCCATGCTGCATGATCTTACTGCCCATTTGGGCACCTGCATCTTACATAAGACCACGACAGACAACCTGGAGTAAGATGAGTTTATTTAGGAAACTGTGTGGGCACAGTTATTCCATTCAAATATCTGTGACACAAATTAGAAGCTGCTTCAGGGAACCCATGCATAATTCATCAGCCATGCCAAGGCACGGCCCGCAGCCTGATACAGACATCTCATTTGATGTGTACCACAAACCAGCCTGCTTCTGCAATGCTTCTCAATGCAAAGCTTTGCTCAAACTCAGCACACTAGCTTATATTTGAGAATCATCAGTACCCGTTTCATTTTCATTTTCCCACAGATTTTGATTTTGCAGCATTTCTGGCTTTACATTAACATGCAGGCGGATGACGGGAAGGAAATGTACTGAGGGCACAGGAAGCACCCTACTACTACTGCCAGTACTAGGGCAAACGCATACACAGCATACAGGAAGCACCCTACTACTACTGCCAGTACT
>JAODKM010000099.1:2086171-2108123 GCA_026780845.1 Petrocephalus sullivani | reverse complement strand
AGGGCAAACGCATACATGGCATACAGGAAGCACCCTACTACTACTGCCAGTACTAGGGCAAACGTATATACGACAGACAGGAAGCACCCTACTACTACTGCCAGTACTAGGGCAAACGCATACATGGCATACAGGAAGCACCCTACTACTACTGCCAGTACTAGGGCAAACGTATATACGACAGATAGGAAGCACCCTACTACTACTGCCAGTACTAGGGCAAATGCAAACACGGCTGACAGGAAGCACCCTACTACTCCTACCAGTACTAGGACAAACGCATACACGGCTGACAGGAAGCACCCTACTACTACTGCCAATACTAGTGCAAACGCATACACGGCAGACAGGAAGCACCCTACTACTACTGCCAATAATAGGGTAAACGCATACACGGCAGACAGGAAGCACCCTACTGCTACTGCCAGTACTAGGGTAAACGCATACACGGCAGACAGGAAGCACCCTACTACTACTGCCAGTATTTTTATGCCAGCATAAAGTAAAATGAGTTCACTTTTATTTCAGTTTACAAGTATTTAGCTTCCTTATACTCCAACAATCCATAATATTCCTGGAAGTATGAAATATAGATGTTAATTACTGCTGTATTTGATCTTTAGCTCGGGACGACAGGAACACGATGGTGGAACATGATGGTGGAAGGTGGCGGCGTGTTCCTCTAGATGCAGTGATGAGAGAGCCCAACCCCGGAGCGTTAAATAGCAGTCAGGTAGGCTCTCCTGCTCCATATGTCACATTCAGCGTGGCCTGTCTGTCCTCCCTTCAGCTACTTCACTAATTTCTGTCCTTTCTTTGGCATTTCCATCCAATTTCTTAATGACAAAATGTCAGGATGAATGTGCTTACTAGAAGCCATTATATCATTTTTTTAGATACTCTTCATGTTTAAAGTCTATGCTTTAGACTTATGCCTTCCTTTATATTTTTTTAACTTAAATGTCAAGAGTAATGGTTAACAACTGTAAATTAAATCAGTTCTCAAACCTCAACCAGCAGTGACATTCTGCTTTGAATGTTGCTCCTCTAGGCCAGTGTTTCCCAACTCAGTCTTCGGGACCCACCGACGGTCCACATTTTTGCTCCCTCGCAGCTCCCTGCCAGACAGTCCACATTTTTACTCCCTACCAGGAGCTGGGTGGGATGAAAAACAAGGACCATCTGTAGCTTCTTGAGGACCACATTGGGAACACTAGACTGTAAAAGTGTCCCACTACAAATGTTACACATCTGGACGTCATAATGCTGTAAGTGAAAACACAGAAGGACTTTAATGAATAACTAATTATGTGCATGACAGCTGAAGCAATTACAGCGAAGATAGATGTTCATTATTTTAAAATAAAACGTTTGATTTTTTTAAAAACTTGGTATCCCTGCATGGGGACCTGTTCACGTGCTTGTTCACGTGCTTGCCATGCATGTGTCGCTATGCTATTAACTGGTCAACAGAAGTGACATAGTGATTCTGAAAGCGGAACGTACACCTACTATGCGCAGAAATCAAACCAGTGCAGTTCGTCTGCACTCACTCACAGCTTTCGTACGCTAGCAGTTTAACCCGACAAACGCAAAATGCGTTGATTTTCGCGCCCATTAAACTCGGGATATATAACTTTGGATAGATATAATGCACAGGCAAGAATCGCATATCTTTGGAATCGAGAGAAATAAGTAGGGGTGTGCAGAAAAATCGATTCACAAAAGAATCGCGATTCTATCTCTACCGATTCAAAATCGATTCATACAGGACACAACATTGATTCATATACCATTTTGTAACGGCGCGAGTTTAACTGGTAAATTTCCGGATAGGAGTTTGACAATCCTATAGATGGCGCAATACTGGTCTCTGCTCAGATAATAACGTGTTAATTTAAGTTGTTTAATTTAAGTTGAAGGTTTGCCGTTTATTATTTGCAACAGTTTATATTTTTGTTTATTATCTCAGGGCTGTATTTCCTATCAGACTGATGGAAAATAAAAAATAATGGACGTTTTGAATTGAGAATCGTTTTGAATCGAGAATCGGGTTTGAATCGAAATCAAATTGAATCGTGAGGCTCTCTGAATCATTGCATTCCTAGAAACTACCCGATCCGGTCGTCTAGGCTGCAACTCAGGGAACAACCCAAGACACCAACCCATGACAGGGCACACTCACACACCATTTATTCACACAGGCAGACTTATGAGCAATTTGGTAACTGCAATTAACCTCAGCATGTTTTTAGACTGGGGGGGAGAGAACATGCAAGAGGGAAGAACACGCAAACTTCACACACATGGAGTCAAGGTGGAAACTCAAACCCTGAGAAAAAACTGCTACCCACTGCGCCATTGTGCCAGATTGTGAGACAAGGGCAGGATTGAGATGAAGGGCATAGATTTGGGTAAGGATGATACAAACATGTCCCTACCAAAATTGCAGGAGTACAATTTAAGGGGATGGGGGGGTCCAAGGCTCACTTTGTCCCTCCAGTATTGATCCCAAACCCAGGCTCTTGATTGAGACATGGCAATAGACTATTCACGGAGGACCAAGTAGAGAATGGAGCTGAGTTGCAAAGTCATTACAAGAGTCAAAGCACCAAGAGAACCACACAGCCAGTATCACTGCCTGCAAAGACAACCTTCCAGCGTCCCTCCCAGTTCTTCTATAGCAGTCCCCCCCCCCGCCCCCCAGCATGACAATTAGCTGGGGACAGCTGTATTTCATTATCTGGATGACCTGAAGGCATTGGTTGGTGATCATTTGCTATGAGCATGTCCAAAGGCCTGTGCACAATTTTTAATCAGTATTATTAATCCTGAAGTCTTTCATCACGTAACATTAGGAAGAGTGACTGGCACAGAAAATTAAGTCATGCTATGACCTCATTATGAACTCAGTGATGATCCACTGCCACATTGAAAAGACAAAGAGACTGTGGGCCCTATTAATGTGAACTGGGACTGAAGGCAGAGTATGATGTTTGTCTAGTAACATAACCCCTATAAAAACAGAAGACATTCTGGCGAACCTTCTCATCAGAAGTTATGAAAAGGTCGAGGTATTTCTATGTAAGTCACCGGAAGACTTTGCTCCTGCCTGCTTCAGTTTTAGACTCGACACGATCGCCTGGATAGAGAAAGGACGCTTCTTGCAGATTTCCTTACTTCACATTTTTTGACGCTATAATCTGAACACTTAGCGAGCGCTTTCTATAGAAACCGATTATTTTCTAATTACCATTGTCAGACTGAACGTGCGAATATTCCAAACGCGAGTACACATGCAAACAAAAGTTAATGCACGTAAAGGCTATGGTGTTACACGTACAATTAGTTAACCATTTGACGTAGGAGTTTAACGAGATATTATCTTAAGCAACCGTTTAATAAATATGTAAATCATTGTTGATCCTCGTTTTAAAAATCAACTGGTTGATTCAATGGCAAATGTCAATGAAAAATGTGGGAAAATAGCACTTGTGACAATACAGATGCTTTGTTGTCAATTCCTATGATTCATATTAGTCATTTGTAGAGAAACCATGCACACGACGTCGTTGGGACATGTCACGATGCAGTACATATAGATGCTGTGTGAGGCAGGTCCCAGGATGCGAACATGCTGGCCAAGGTGTGAGTCGCAGTGGTGCGGGTCACGTGTCGGCACTCGGGCGTCCGCGAGCCCGGCGGAGCGAGGGGGGCATTCCAGCAGAGCGGCGCGCGGCACGACGCTCCGGTTCCGCGCTCCGGGCTCCGGGCTCAGGCTCTGCGCTCCTTCGCTGGTCGGGGACGCCGCCTTTGCTCTAATGCGCTTCTCCTGCGGCGGACTTCGCGCGTCGTCCCACGTTTCTGCGTAATTATCTGCGGCAGGGTAAGTGTGAGCATGCAATATGCACTTCCTAATATAAGGTTATCTAAGCGCGAGCCTGTAACGCGCAGGGAAGTACTTTGTCCTGGTGGGACTCGAACCCCGAAATACGACGCCGAAAGCAGCGACCATAATAGCGATCATTTCACCTTAGAGAGAATCATAGAGTTGTTACAGTGAAAACAAAACGCAATAATTCGGCATTCAGTTTCAAATTGCATTTTGTAATAATATCAAATTAATAATTTTTCCACATATTTTTCCATTAGACTGTTTAAGATTCCCTTCCCGGCTCACTGAAAGGTGCTTTTGAGATTATTTCTAACAGGTCTTTGTAACCTGCAAATGCTGTATTAGTTTATTCAAACGTACGTACAATAAGTGTACAATTTCCCGTCATGTTTAGAAGTATAACTCAACTGATTATGCACTTTAGTCATTTAAAACCCGAAAGTTTTTGTGATTTATTTTATAATACAAAGAGAATATGCATTGTTGATTACATAAAATCAGGTTAATTCGCATGTTTTGGCTTACGATTTTTTTTGTTTTGTTTTTTTGCTATACATTAAGGCGTCTTATTCGGTTAATCTGCAATTTTAGTGACACGTTTAAATGCTTTGAGATAAGATGTAAACCCGAGAGTTATACGATTCCCTCGAAGCAGATCGCTAACGCGTTATATTTGTGATCAAGTAAGTAGCATACCAAGCCTTTGTCGAATAATCGGACTTATTCGCTGTCATTTTGATGTCGACGTTACTGTACATTCACTTCCTTAATTTTCCCTTATTAAGTTTATAATCACGTACTTCTTTCCCAGTTATGCAGTCCTCATTGATTTTTGGACTCACGCGCCTCATTCCAAGCGCTCACTTTATATAATCAGACTAGTGACGAAATAGTGGAAATTTTATAGGCATACAAAAAGGGTAAAAGGTTAAATTAAGGACACAGTAATAGTAAATAGTGTGCAAAATAAAACACAATGAACAGTGACACTGTAATTGCTACTGTTAGATACACACTATGACCAGTGTAATGTCGTAACAGCCATATGAACATGAATATGTATGCGATGTCGGTATAGATGGCAGTGTAACTGGGTCACTGACCAGAGTTCAGCATTCTGATGGTCAGGTGGAAGAAACAGAGCCTGCAGGTTCAGGACTTAATACTGTAGGTCCTGATGGAGAACACTCTGGGCCTTGGGACACTGGGATTTTTGATAATTTTCCGGGATATCATCAGGCACCGCCAGGAATGTATATCCTGGAGGGAGGGAAGCTCACCTCAGATTCTCTCCACTCATAGTGCTACGTTCTGCAAAGCTTTGTGGCTATCTGCTGTGCAGTTTCAACGGCAAGGCAAATTTATTTATCATTTAAATCCGACACTGAGCAAAGTGCTGTACAATAGTGACTCACAAATAGAATCTAAAATGGACAGATCAGTTAAATAGATAACTGAAATATATACAGTAATAATAAAAAAATATAGTGTAAAATATACAAACCAACAGAGGTGTAGTGGCAGGACAAGGAAGGCATGCAATTGCCTGGGGCCCCGAGCTGGAAGGGACCCCCGAGGGTGGCCAGTTACTCAGCACAACGCAGTGACTAACCCTAAACCTCCTAGCAGATGAGGACATTAGTGGTCCCAGTCTGGCTTTAATTTGGCATTGTCATAGATACTGAAGTCTCATTGTCAAATAATAATTCTGCATTTTATTGGCAGGTAACTAGGTCCAATTTTTTTTTTATTTAGCAGCATGTTATGTGATTAATTATACTGAGTAATTAGAATTTCATCTTGAGTTATGAATCTAATTAATAATATCTTATCCAGCCGTTATTAATTTGCAGGAATATCTGAGTCATGTCTTGTGATGTGTTAGATATTTGAATTACAAATAATCTCTGTGACATTAACATGAGTAATTGCATTTCGTCAGACTTTCCTCTATCACCAACACACATGATTCACCTAATTAAAAACATTAAGCCATTCATCCATCTTCCAAAGTGCCTGTCTGGAATCTATCCTAGGCAGCAAAGGGAGTGAGGAGAATAGAATACTAGCCCATTGCAGGACACACACTCATAGACCACAAACTGTTTGGAGACATCAAGTTACCTATAGCAAACATGGACTGACTACAGGAGGAACCAAAAGTATACAGAGGAAACCCACATAAATGTAGGGAAAACTCCACACAGACAGCTAAGTGTGGGAACTGGACCTCCACCATGGAGGTGCAAGACCACTGTGTTACCCAGGAAGCACCACTCTCATGAAAAGTGGGTTTCCTTTGCATTGAATATCAATGCTCCATATAATACCTGCTGTGTTCTTATGCACCTCCTGTTGTATCCTTATACACTTCCTGTTGTGATCTTAAAAGTCATCCCTTATGCTCGATTTACACCCTACACCATCCTTCTTCAGAAGGACCTATGGCTGTTGCACCCGCAGGAAGTGAAATTTATCTTGTAGCATATTTGTTTCAGATAGTGCATTTACTAACTTCTGTGGAAATGTTGGCTCTTTATGTGGTCGTTTGTGAAATGAGGATGGCCACCATTTCCTGGGATTGTGAAAAGGTAAGAGATGAAACTGATTCTGTAATGAGTCATACTCAGAAACAGACCATCAATGGTGTAATAAGCAAAATGTGTCACCTTCAACAATTGAGGCACCTGATGTTAGCCAGATGCTAAACAATTAGACTGGAATTCTGCAATTGGTGTCCCATACAGCTACTGCATTAGGCATGCTTCAGTGTCTCTGGGCACAGTATGACAAATCACAGTAAACTGATTCCCTTGAAACTATGTGATACTAATTGTGCTTTTAAGATTTCTAGTCATGTGTAAAGCGAGATTATCAGGCTTTTGTCGATTTTAGTTTGAACAGCTTTTTGTTAAAAGTAGATATGCCTGAGGATCAAAGATGGTATTGTATTCAGGGAAAAGCTCGGATCGCAGCATCAGGTCAGTACGTGTTTTTCATACGCTTGTGCTTTGGACTCCAAAATCTGTGACTGTCCAAAGGAGGGTCTGTGCTGTCTAAGCCGATGGAGATCTGTATGCCAGTAAATGTGTGTAGAGTGTATATGGTGCTGGGTGGGGTGGCACTGTTGCCTCACAGCTCTGGCACCGGGGTTCGAGTCTCTGCCCTGCTCCACTTGTGTGCACATGGGGTGTCCTCCAAGTACTCTGGTTTTCCCATATAGACCTAAAAGATGCCAAGGTGAATTGGAGTCGCCAGGCTGTTTGTAGGGGTGAGTGTGCCTGTGATGGGTTGGCGCCCATAGCTTTAGCTCAACTGTTCCCTGCCGTGCGCCCATAGCTTCTGGGATTGGCTCCAGGCCCCCAAGACCCTGCACAGGACACGTTAGTATAGAGGATGTATGAACGATGCTAGGGGGGATTTACTAATCATCCCCCATATCTAACTGGTGAATTCTCTCCTGCCCCTTCACCACCTTAGCTACTGTGTGGTGAGCGTACTGGTTACAATGGTACAATGGCTGCCGCACATCATCCAGGTGGGGGCTACACATTGGTGTTGGGTGAAGTGGCTCCCCATTGGTTCCCTGAAGCACTTTGGGTGTCTTGAAAAGTGCTGTATAAAAATAATATTCATATTCATG
Organism: Petrocephalus sullivani; assembly: GCA_026780845.1. Taxonomy (NCBI): domain Eukaryota; kingdom Metazoa; phylum Chordata; class Actinopteri; order Osteoglossiformes; family Mormyridae; genus Petrocephalus; species Petrocephalus sullivani. Next base: position 2,100,585 of record JAODKM010000099.1, on the reverse strand, counting down.
GACATTTATGGATAGACAGAGTAAAATGAAGTGAAGAAAATGAATGAGAAACGTTTCTGTCGTTTCATTTGTCTCTTTGTAATAAGGCCCTTCCGCAGCAAGGTCAGACGTAGTTACGTGTGACTTTCAGCAAGTCCTGAATAAATCGAACACAGGCTATTAGATAAAGATACTGAGCCTTTAGCTGCAGGGTTCGCTTTGTGGAAGCGATTCATCCTGCTGGCATTATTTTTGAATATCTGGATTTTTTTTAATATATGGCCTATCCTAAGGAAATGTCTCATGGCTAAAATGGATTAATGGGGAGAGTGGAAATAAGACTGACAAACGGACGCAGTGCTGTGCCTGATTGGAATGTTGGCTGTGTTAATACTATATGTAGCTATATATTCATTTTAACTACATAACTTCAGCACAGCTTGATTGCACTTGGCTGTGCCGTGACTTTTAAAGGCTGTCACAAATCAGACAAATGAAATTAACATTTTTTTAATCAGCGCAGAGCAGCATGGTTTATTGATATGTGAGCATGCGGAATTAATACACAGAATGCTTGAGGGACTGTCGTGAATCGTTTTACCAGTAGAAATGTGAACATCTTACTTGCCACAGTTGTGTGAATTTGCTCTTTGTATGTGTAGGTGATATGTTAAAGACAGCTATGAGGGTTGTGAGTCAAGATGGGTTTTTTTTCCTGTGGACTCAGTGCAGATATAATACCAGCTATATATATAACACAAATGATAACCTGAAGTCTCTCACATAAGTATACTTGCTGGCTGTGGAGATACTCAGTGATTAAATTACTACTCTGCCTCTGAAACTTCCATCTGAAACACAATCTTTAGTTTAAAAAAAAAAGTCCTGTTATTGTGGGATATTTTCAGCCCACTCCTTCCCAATATTTGGCACGTTTCCCATTTTCCAAGCTGTGGGGTCACCAGCCCCGTTTGCCAACAGCCATTTTAAAACTATATTATGACTATAAAAGAGTACTGGAATTGTTTTCCCAACATATTTTCTCATGGCAGATCAGTATTTGTCACGATGCCCGTTTTGCCGTATAAATGTTTAGGTGTCTGATTTTGGTTTCTGCTTCCCAAAGCTGTACCATAAGGCATCCACAGTCCCTGCTCCCTTCATACCTTAGACTGCCAGACATACCTCGTGGTCATGGAGCCTCGGGCTGGTCAATAATTGGCCTCTACTGCTACCCCAGAGGAGCACAGATGAAGTCAGAGGCGAGTGTGCGGCTCTAATGAGAGGGAGTATGTGCGCAGGCAGTGGGATGGCCTACTAACTGTTATTAGGACCCCAAGCCAACAAAACAATCATGGAGGCAGTTTTCCCCTCAGATCATGAGTCCTGAATACCCTAGAAAAGTCTGTGAATTGATATAGACTGATGCCAGTTTTCTAACCCTTTTCAACGCTTAGGTAGGCACTATCGTCATTTCAACTTTAAATATTTCGTAATGTTGATTCAGTCTGCTAAAGCAAAAAAATGATATACGGCAACGCACAAGACTTTACATATATACTTGACATATTGATGATCCTATAATATATATTTATGTGGAATGAAATGTGCAGATAAAATGTAAGTTCTTGATTCCATGAGATGAAAAACCTATAGTGGAGGAAAAGCTGTGTAGCAGTTAGAGAAGTGAGTATCACCATGGTGATGTCGGTTTTTGCTGAGCCATGAGACGTGTCAGCATGGAAAACAGCAGCTGTTCTTCATCCCTCACTGTGTGAAGGCTCTAAAGCTGACTTGAAGGCTGTGCTCTGAGGGACTGCATGAAGGCTCTATAGCTGACTTGAAGGCTGTGCTCTGAGGGACTGCGTGAAGGCTCTATAGCTGACTTGAAGGCTGTGCTCTGAGGGACTGTGTGAAGGCTCTATAGCTTACTTGAAGGTTGTGCTCTGAGGGACTGTGTGAAGGCTCTATAGCCTACCTGAAGGCTGTGCTCTGAGGGACTGTGTGAAGGCTGTGCTCTGAGGGACTGTGTGAAGGCTCTATAGCTGACTTGAAGGCTGTGCTCTGAGGGACTGTGTGAAGGCTCTATAGCTTACTTGAAGGCTGTGCTCTGAGGGACTACGTGAAGGCTCTATAGCCTACCTGAAGGCTGTGCTCTGAGGGACTATGTGAAGGCTCTATAGCCAACCTGAAGGCTGTGCTCTGAGGGACTGCAGGATGGCTCCTCAGACAACCTGAAGGCTCTAATAGAGTGCAGTAGACCAATCTGGCTGCACTCCCTGTCTGACATTTCATATTCCTTCAATTTTTCATTTAAACCCTAATTGATCTATTTCTATAAACTACACAATTAGTCAATAGAACCCATATGGTGTGGGTTCCACAGAGGACAAAGGACATTTATTTATTGCGGTTCCGGTTGCCATTGCAGGTATAAAAGCACTAAAGCACAGAAAGGAACTTAAGATACAATATTCAGCCGCATAAGCCGGGAAGTGGTCAGCATCAAAGGTCGTAATATTTGATGAATACGGCAGTGATCGCCATCTTCTTTCCAAATGTATGTTTCAGACACACTATTGCACTATTATGGATCTGGTCTGATCACCAGCCTTTTATGATATTTTTATCTTTTAAAAGGTTTATTGGGGCTTTGATGTTATAGATTATAAGTATCTGTCCTTGGGTGTACTCTGCTGTGCTGTGAGTCATAATTAGTTCTTGTGGAAAAAGTTTGAGTGATGCCTTTGGAATATGGACATGTCATGGTCTCTAAAAACCACAATGTACTTTTCTCTATAATGGATGTATACAAGATCCATTAACAGCCCTATCCAAAATGAAACGTTGCTTTCTGCAGGCCTGGCCTTTCTGCAACAATTAATCAATGATGATAATGGCTTGAGCTGAAGAGGCTGTTTTGAATCAGCCTTACTTTGTGAGGCAGGCTGGATGCTCTGGTTCAGTCATCATTACCAAGAATCACCACTTCCCTGCAACCCACATTGTGCCTGTGGAATGAACAGGAACTTCATTCTGGAACTTGCTTCAGATTAATAATCTTTATTTAGCATGTGTTGGGTTCTGGCTTGGTTGTTGAAACACGATGCGCAGATTGAAGTTCGCTGAATGTGTAAAAGCATGGAAAGCTCTCGGAGAGGGTACGGTTGTAGGTCACACTTAACGGGCCATGGATGCCCTGTCAAGGTCACGTGACAAGCCGATTCACTCACCTGTACCTGATTACTGATCATTTCATAAGGACTTCTGTTATGTCTGACCACCTGACCTGACCATGGGCCCAGACCTTGATAACCAACCCCATCCCTAAGGCCCAGTGGCAATGTTGTTTACTTGTATATCTACTTTTTGCTAAAGCCAAATCTGGCCTTATCCCGTGCTCCCATTCCTGTGCTATGTCGCACCTCTTCTTGAGATCTTGTGTTGAGTTTGAAATTGACTGCCTTTGCCTAGTTATGAGTCAGTGGGGATTTGAGAGTACAGCCAGACCTGCTACAATGCATGATATCACAGCACGACTCTGTTCTAACTCACCTGATATATTAGTACCCAAGTCCAATTCAACGCCAAATCACATTTGCATGATTTTCAGTCAGAGAGAAAGCTCTACACAAACTACAAATATGATACGGTCTTCGTGAGAGAGACTACTTGCATGCAAAAACAGCGATCCAAGTGGATGATGTCCGATTTCGTGAACAAATCGTTGTTTTTTTTGTAACCAGTTCTTTTCAATCAATAGTTTGGACCAGTTTTCAAATCTGAAAGAATATAACTTTTTGTACATCCATGCATTGCACTGGTCAAAATCCTAGATCCTAAAAACCTAAAAATGTGTAACAACTAAAAATGCATAGCAACCCTTTTTATTCGCCTACATTTGCTTTTCGTGAACTGCCTGCAGCCATGTAGCCTTCAGAGCCTCTCCACATACTATAATCTGTTGTATTAGCGCTGTGTTCATGCCCGGCCGCTTGGTGGTTGTGGCTCACTACTCCCGACTCCAGCAGTCGACAGGTTATGGAGGCATGTTAGGTTGAAGTTACTAGGTAATTCTCGTGAGACTTATAAGACCTATAGGAGATGTTCATGATATAATTTAATAATGTAATGTTATTATTTTAAATGCGTGTAATCACATTATTGGACACTGGTATCACTATTTTAAATTTTCATTTTGTTTGAAGTAAGTCACTAGATTTTGGAGTTTCATTCCCCTAACCCTGTGTTTCCCCATCGGACATGTGTATTTTAGTATGCGATTTTAGTGATTGCAAGGTTTTTCAGGAACGCATTAGTCATTTTTTTAGCAGGACTGAGTGTACACTCTCTGGAATGAAAAGCACATGAGTACAGGCAGCCCAGCACTGCCTTTTCAGTCAGCCTCCTGTGCTGCAGTGCGAGATTTCAGAAAGTCACTACTGCAAACTGGCCTGTAATAGTTAAATCCAGTTAAATACAGAGTTAAATCAGTTCTTTGAAGAGCAACCTGTGGGCTATTCTCTGGATATTGTGTACTTCTTATAATAAACCTCCTTGTATGCTTATACTTTTTAATGTTTACTGGAGGATTGAGGAAGGTAATCCATAGGGGTTCTAGGGGAAACTTCAAACTCAACATACAATAATTTGGGAGCAGGAATTGAACCTGCACCTTTGGAAGTATTAACCTATGGTGCTTGGCAGTGAGCCGTGGTGCTGAGGTTTGTGATATGCTGTTATAGAGAACATTGATTGATTGACTGTAAAGATCAGAGAACCAGTCTTGACAAGGTTATTCATAAGTATCTGCAGAACTTTGCCATCTTCTTCCTGTTTTGACAAAGCACAGTAAATCAATGTACAGTATATGTGTGTTTTTCTGCATTCAGAGGGAGGCTGCCGGCATTTTGTTAAACACAACCTCAGTCATCAGCAATCGGTAAGGTTTGATGTTATTGTTAAATGTAATTTGAATGATTATGCATGAATAACTGCATAGAATTTATCTTGGAAGTGTAGCAAGATCTTACTATGATGATTCCTCAGGACAGTAATTTGGTTAGCCATCTGCATTTAATGATATCCATTTGGTGAAGCAGCGAGGCGTGGATGAGCGTGATTACACAGAAGCTGCTTCAGTGAGCTATCAGCTATTTATTTTTCCGTCGTACAGCGGCTCAGAGACCATTTTTGTTCTTAATTAACAGTCAAGATCACAGTACAATCACTGGGCTTCAGTCAGTTCCGAAGCATTAGTGAAATCCAACTGAGAAGTACGTAACAGGTCGAATGTGACCTTCTCATGTGCGTCTTTAGATTAAACTCTGTGGATCCCTGGGGATTAGCATGGTGAGAATACTCATTCTGATAAAAATCCGTGTGGTTCTGTACTGTATGTTGGGCATAAATTAATGTATTCATCTGTTGTAAGTCACAGTGATCCTGGAGCCTATCCTAGGTATGCAGGGGGGTCCCTATATGGCAGTGTTCCAGTCCAGTCCTCTGGGACCCTCAGACAGTCCATGTTTTTGCTCCCTCCCAGGCAGTCCACATTTTTGCTCCCTACCTGGAGCTTGGAGGGAGCAAAAACATTGATAGCCTGGGGAGTCCCCAAGGATTGGATTGGGAAAAACTGCTGTATGGAATAACAGTGGCATAAATACAGCTAAACTCAGTGCAAGTTGGTTTTCACATTCTTGTTTCTGTCAAGCTAGAAATGATTATGCGTTAAAAGCTCATTCCACTAAGTTTGCACAGTTTTTGCTATGAAGTTACTTTTAACCTTTCAATTTTGAATTTTATTTTTATTACTGAAAACCCATTTCTCTAATGACCTTCATTACGTTTGCCCATGTCACTGAGAAGAGCTCTGCTTAATCTTGCTGAGAGCTCAGGCGGCTTTATCGACCCGTTTTGTTCGACCTGCTAGTGAGAGATGGTAGAAGTCAAAGACAGATCAGGAGAACACAAACTGAGCCTTGTCCTCGATCAGTACCTCAGCGGAACTCTGACGCACAGCCGTAGCTTAGACACTAACGCTAACATGAATGGATATACTTTAGTGATCCCAAGGGGAAATTCATTTGAATATAACCGCAAAAAAACACCAAGGGTATAGAGCTGAATAGATGAGTGGAAAATGTAAGAAAAAGACCACAGAGGCATTACAAGCAAGGCCGTGCAATAAATGATCGAGCTATGAAGCATGGGGTGTATACAGATGTAGGGTGTGATTTATCCGGTGGTAAATGCTGTCCGGTATGTGTTATGGCTGGGGTGAGGGCAGAGCAGGCATGTAGAACATCATAGAACATCGTGCTCTTCTGCACCGCGAAGGTTCTGTCTCCACACTCCCTCAGATTGCCGCGGTCTGGAGCAGACCTCACAGGCCAGGAGGTGTGAGGCCATGGCGCTCCCCACGGAGCCGCTGTCCTGCGCTTCATATCATTCAGTTTGCTTTTTCTCATGTCTAATCTATCATGTCTAATGTATTTTTAATCGTTATTTAGGCTATACCACATAGCATTGGTATATAGTAGGCTATACCACATAGCCTTGGTATATAGTAGGCTATACCACATAGCCTTGGTATATAGTAGGCTATACCAACTAGGTTTATGTAAATACACTCTATGATATTCTCACAACAACAAAATCACCTAATGACGCATTTCTCAGAACGTGTCCCGATCCTTAAGTGACTCATGACTCTACTAAGTTATTATCTTCCTATCAATTAACCACAGCAAAATTATCGTTTGATTGTTCGTTTGACCTTCTAAGGGCTGTGTAAGGAAAATGGTGGAGAAGCAAAGGATGGAATTGCATCCTGGTAGCTTTTTGTAACTGAACACGAGGTAAAACCGATAAACAGGATGTTGACTTTAGGAGAAAAGCAAGGTGTTATGGTTACCTCATCTCTACAGCCCATGGCCAGATTCAGGTTCTGTGCACAATGCGAGAGGGAAATTCCATGGATTTGGTAAACTTACCAGGAGCTGGGAGGAAGCAAAAATGTGGACTGTCTGCAGGCCCCCATGAACCGGGTCGGGAAACCCTGCTCTAGATGGTAATATCCTGGTAATTTCAGCCTCATTGTCCTGCCCTCACCCTCATTTACCTACCCCACAGGGGTTTATATAACCACTATGGACAGCATAACAAACAGCTGTGAGTAATGGCTTTGTTAAAGGAAAAAAAAGTTTAATTTACCACACACTGCAAAATAGGATTCTAAGCTCTATGTACTTTTAATCAATTTGAACGCTGCTATGCTCACTCTTTGCTGTTTAACAATGCATCAGTTTTAAGGAGGTCTCCAGGTTGTACTGTAATTAAATCTTCAAGAGCTGCATGGCAGGATGCATTTCCAAGCCCAAAACATCCATAGGTAACAACAACTGTCCTTTGATTTTTTTGAGTGTCTCTCATCCACAGACATGAATAGCACGGTAATCTTCAGCGAGATGCGTGTAGTTTGGTAGAGAGGGAGATGAGAGAAGGAAGCCTGAGTGAGTGCAATGGAGACAGCGAGCTGAGGGCTTGCTGCTGTATTTGTCCTGAACACCTCCATGTCTATTTTCCTTCTTATAGTAGTGATGGCACAAATGAGTTTTTGCTCCCCCCAACTTCAACTAGCAACCAATGGGAAGTAAGTGGGTCAAACCAGACAGTAACTGAGAACACATGGTGATATCTCTCACTTTCACCCACCACCACGTTGCAGTGTCTGAAGGACAGAAGCACTGAAAAGCCGCTGAGAAAGTCCAGGACTGATCAGAAACAGGAACTCCACAGCATGTTAGGATCACAGCCCTTTCTGCCCTCTCTTCATTTTTGGAGTAGCACAAGTCGCACTAAAACTGACGTAACAGTCACATGGCAGTGAAAGGCACAGTGACCTCAAAAGACACTTCAACTCACAAATGCAAGAACTGAAACAATATGTAATGGATCTTATCACTTCAGAGAAACATTAAATGGAACGTAAAACATTTTGAGACAAATTTCACCAAAACTGAAATAGCAGCACTAGGTGACTCCAAAGGAAAGAAAGGGCAGCTACAGATGACACTCTAGCTGGTTTGGTGGTGGAACGTTCAGGTCCAGATATTCAAACTCCAGACACAAATTTTGTTTCAGCCAACCAGTTTAGTATAAATTAAAATGATTGGTTGACACAAAATCTTGGTCTGGATTTTTACTTTCTGGACCTGCAATTTGTACCTCTGATCTTGTGAACACAGTAACTCTATTAATAGTAATTAATATTACTATTAATATAATAGTATTCAATTAATCTTTTTTTCTGACTGCCCAGGATAATTATATAAGTGATGTTCTGGGTCCTCTTTCATTTTAAGAGAAATCGCACCAGCACTGAAGCGAGGCTGCTTAGATAGCCAGGGGAAGAGCAACTGCAGATTGTGCTTCATTTTGTGAACACAATAATAGAAATGGTATCTGATGGAACTTTTTACAATTCCACAAAAACATTACATGGATGAAAATCTATTTGTGTTTTCATTTTGAGACAAACTGCATGGAAACTGAAGCAGCATCGCGTAGTGGACAGACACAGAACTGGTGAACCTGATTGCACTGAAACACAAAATTGGGCTTTTAATAAAGATTCTTTGGAGAGGTGTGGGGAGCATGTAGGGGGACAAGAGATTATAGAGGTTGTGGGTGTGGGAGGAGTAGGGGTAAGATGGGGTGAGTGAAACCGTGCCGTCCAGGGAATCATTGCCATTCTGATAGCATCGTTTTTTTTTTTCTCTTCTAATACTGATGAACTTTCATCTTCTGCCATAGTTGACAGGACTTCAGGCTCCAGCTTGGTACAGGTGCATTACCTAAACACTACGCGCCTGAAAGTGCAGCATAACTTGCAGTATTTATCAGTAGCTGGTAAAAGGTTGAGGTGACACGCCGGATGGAATGAGGACAGGGCTCGAACGGACAACTTCTGAAGCTCTCTTCAAGAGCAAAAGATTAAAAGCCATGTGGTCACAAAAAGAGTGAGTTTAAAAATAGTTTGGGTAGCATTTACTTCAAACAATCCAGACAGGCTGTATTGATTGCCTTTCAAGCAGAGTGCCCATCTGTTCTTGGACATCTGAGGAGTGGACAGGTGAGCAGTTAAGCAGGAAAGGCAGACACTTGCTGAGATGGTAATGGACAGTTGGATTGGCCCAGCGGGAGAGCACCATCATTCCCTGTTAGATAAGGGAACTATTTAGCAGGTGTCCCATGTCCCAGTTTCCTCTTGGTTGGTTTCCCTGGTTTTTTTTACTGCAGATTGCATACCTCTTTTTTAAACTGGGAAGGTGCTGATCCAAGGTTGAACTTCTGTTCTGAGGCCAGGTGGGGCTGTAGTTATTAATTTCCTGTGCTGACACATAATCTGAACCATCTTTATAATAATTGTGCACCCATTTTGTATTTCCCAGTCTGGCAGAGGGGGCCTGATCTGGACTGGATCCAGACTGACCGCAAACTGGATCCACCTGTAACACTGAAAGTGTTCTCATCTGGATGATGCATTTTCTTTTCTGAAGTTTGTATTAGTTTGCAGAAATCTGGCTGGCATTGAACTCTGATCTACGGCACTGCGGTCAAACCTGAGCCGACTGAGAAGCTGGGATCTCCTCTTTCTCCTCCTCTGTTCCGAAGCTCTGAGGTGGGATCCCTACTTCTGAATGGCAGTTCTGCGTTGCTTACATTCTCTTAACATTTTAGTTATGGCCAGAAGTACAGGCAATTCTTTCAGACAATGACAAAAAGTTACAGAGGTGCCAGTTTTTTTGGCCGTAACTGTAGGCTGCTTCAGAAGTGACCCGTTCACAAAAGAGATCTTTTAAGCTGACTAATGCCCACTTCTTCCCATTTATACTGGATGTATTTCGCTGACAGAGTTCAGGTTAAGTAGCAAGTGTAGAAGCTTTGTGTTTGTTGGCTTCCTGATGTGCCTGCGAGGGTGTGACACCTGACAAGCAGAGTCAAGCAAGATTTTCATTGCTTAGCAGAACTATTTACTGTGCATATGACAGTTACACACTTAATCAAACCATTATTTTCCCATTTTAACCCTGGGGAACCCACAGGGTCATATATGATCATACCTTTTATTTCTGCCTTATAGTCAACTCACTCATCAAAGTAAAGATTTAACTTTTGTTTTTGAGGTGTATATGGTACGAAAAAAATATACGAAACGAAAAAATGAAACAAAAAAAATGTATATTTTACTTTACTTTGATGAGTGGGTTTAATGTCAGGCAGAAATAAAAGGACAAATATGACCCTGTGAGTTAAACTGATCTTTTTCACCTGCTTTGTAATCAAATATCTAAATAGGGGAATCATTAGCATGTACTGTAGATCTGAAGCAATTTTACTTTGTGGACCTGAAATTTCCACCTCTGTCTTTGATATGCAAAGATGTGCTTTAAGCTCAGTTCAGCGGGAAATGCGCAAAGGTTTATCAGTAGCAAACAGCTATATGCTTCTAGCCAGCTATCCAATCAGCTTTGTTAGAGACACAATGCAGCTTTTCACCCTGCACTTGTCTTTTAACTGTGTCCTATGTTGTTATTCTGTGTGCAAAATTATAATGCTGTGCTGCTAATCTTGCGGACAGCTGACATCGTTCAGACTTGTCATTTTCAAAAGCTGTTGGGGACGTAAGCAGATTCCCGCGTCCCTGCCCTTGTTGTGACCGAAAGCCAAGGAGCTATTTTGTCTTGCGACAGAAAATGGAAACGGTGCTGCATCAACAGTGCGAATGGATGAGACGGCCCTCGGGGGGACAGAAGGACAGCTCAGTGACGCCGCATAGCAGGGACGGCGCCCAGCCTGTGTGGCCATCAGTGCAGCTGGCCACCTTGGCTGTGGGGCACAGCTCGGGGGGGTACTTACTGAGCAGCTGGCTGTTTACAGGAGGCTCCGAGGTCTTTAGTCAGTTCTGTGTAAATGCTCAGAAAGACTCGTACAGGAGGACGACTAACTGTAACATGCACAACGTCTTTCTGATGTCTTTCTGTTGTCCTCTGTCTGTCCTTAATCTGTGTCTCTTTTAATTTGAGAGAGAGAGAGAGAGAGAGACTGCATCACAAACTCATATGCTATATTTCAGCCATATAAATTTTTTTTTTTATATTTGAATAGTGTTGCCTGTTCATATATTTTGCCATGGATATTAAATTCTTCTTTAGTGCTATGTAAGCGATAAATAATAAAGGCCACTCTAATGCAGTCGGCCTGAAGGTGGGTGAAAGCTGGTCCCGCTGCGAAGCGGAGCACAAAACTGCAGGGTCTTTGAAAGCAAATGTGTCGTTAGGTTCTGATAAGGGGAAGTATGGCGGAGGATGGAACCGATCAAGTTATTATACCCGTAGCCATGTGCTCAGTCATTTATCTGCTGATGCTCCAATATCCCTTTGCTGTTCTTTATGTTGTCAGATTGATCTGTACCATGCCGTGTGGCTGTGTTTGCAGCTAACCTATTTAAGAACAACACTTGTCTTAATTTCATAGTTTTCAATTATAGATTAATTATAGATTAGCTATAGATCGTAGATTTTAAGGTTGTGGTTATGAAATGCGCACATCCAGTCAGTAGCGGTCCTGGCTGATGCAGCGCCCTAGGCGAGCATCTCTGCCGCTGCCCCTCGTCGGAGACAAATCATATATACATGTTTTTGGCGCCCCCTGGATGGATGGCCCCCTTAGCATTTGCCTATATTGCCTATGCCACGGGCTGGCCCTGCATCCAATTGTAGGTGAGCTGGTGCATAACAGCTGCACGCTGCCCGGCACGCCGGCGGGGCCACGCAAGGGTTCGCAATGGGCAGGCGCGGGCTATTCGCGCGTTCCCGTTAAGTTCAGTGGTGATACTGAAAGAGTGCAATATTTAAGCCTTGAGGCTCAGTGCTGCATGTCACTGGCAGTGTGTGATACGCAGCTGTAGTGTGAAGCTGCAGTCTAAAGTCAGACTTACTGAAGTTCGGTTTTGCACCGAGCTTTTGGAAACAAAGTGTACCTCTCCCTGTCAGTCACCCAGGCTGCCAGCAGGGGTCACTGTTGCTCTAATAAGCCTCGTGGCGGGTCAGTTCACTGCTTCTACACGGTGGTCAATGGTTCTGGTTTCTGCTCGTGGATTTGCGGACATGTTCCCGCCCAAACCATCCACTTTCAATTATACCTGTCACACATGTCTTTTCTGGCCCTTTTTCAGCAAATACCTAAATATTTAGGCGTTTAGCTTTATATCCCTTGGTTATACAGTGGTGTTTTTTTTTTACTATTTTGATACAATCATTCAGAAAACTTGATGGCCGCGATGGAGAGGCATCCTGTACAGGCAGTCCCCTGCCTCTTGCTTCCTGGCTCACCGCAGCTGTGTACAAGATGAGTGGAATATGAGTGTAAAGGGACAAAGTAAATGGGGTGTATTTTTGTGTAATCCTGGCCTTGTGACCATAGTAGATGGAGCAGGCGAACATCTGATTATATAAGACACTAATATTTCCAGCCACCTTCCACTCAGATTTAAAGGACCTTTTGAGTTTATTTCCATCTCTATGTTGTGCCAAATATTCCTTTCTAATGCTCACAGTTGTTAAGCAGCTGTCAGGAAAGTGTTTTCCTTTCATGACCGCTGTGTTATGATGTGCTCATATCGTTCAGTATATTAGCGTGTAATTGAAAATAAACAGGGTGTCCATGTTTCTCCTTCAGCTACTGTTCCTTGGCAGGTGATGCATGACAGCAGATGTTTCATTTTTTCCACTGTAGTGGGAGCGGAAGAGTGGCCCTCACACTGCCTGTCAGATATGGTGGCCATGTCTATGTCAAATACACTGTAATGGAGCCCGGCCGCAGAGGCACGTCCATTATGGAGGGAGGGGGAATGAGAAACTGAACCCCAGGATGGATTGACTGTCAGTCTTTTATTATGAAAATAGATGTTCTCTCAGATGCCCAAATCAACTTTTGTCCAGGAGCAGGCCAATACCAAAACACCTAGACAGCAAATTCTCTGGGAAACTTTGGAATCACTTCCAGTGTGACCCGGAAAAGTACCAGCTTGCAACAGGTTTTGGCTCCCTTGACCGTTTTTGTACAATTTACATATTTACTTGGCAACATGCTTATAAGGTACTGTGCAAGTCACTACATAAGGTAGAAAGTGCAGTAACACAAAGGTCCTCAACCCAAGTACATAATCAGTCACTGTGATATATTCTGAGCTGGGAGAGTAGTAACCCTACTGCACTGTGATAGTGCTCTTCTCTGGCTAAGAAACTGGGTAAAATTGTACATGGAGATTAAATTTACATCACAAATTAAACTAAAATTGAATCTTAAGTGGAATGCCAGGGGAGTTGTTGTGAGTCGTGTCATGTCGTGTCACGCTATGCTATGCTATGCTATGCTATGCTATGTAACTGGGTGGTTCTCAATTTTCACGGGTAGTAAAGAGCTGCTTCTCTCCTTTGGGGATGAAGATGAGGATTCTGATACTGGCAGCCTTAAACCTAGGAACTGTCCGAAGTCGTGATGCAGAGGAATGCAGCAGGGACTGGTGGGGTCTGGAGTCACCTGTGCAGTTGGAGGTCTGTAGGATGTGGCGCTAGATCTGTAACTGTACACACCCTGTCAGAGTGTCTGTTGGCCCTTGAGCAAGGCCCTTAACCCCCAGCTCCCTGGGCGCACCTCGAGGTAGCTGCCCTTCATGGCCAAGCTTGCTCTCACAGAGAGCAGGTTTAGGGGGAGGTGAGAAGATGACAATTTCCCCACGGGGATCAATAAAGTATCTCAAAAAAATAACCTTATTATATAATATTCTGTAAAGCTATGTGTGGCAGGCCGTGGCAGTGAAGAGCAATGCACTGGGAGCTGACCGACTTTCTCCCTTTTCAGGGACAGGGAGTGTAACGGCAGGAATGGGGGAGAGGGGTAAATTATAACCAATAGTGAACAAGAGCCAAAGAAAATATGGGAAACCGGTTCTTTTGTGCGCAGTTCAGGACTAGACAGCTAACTGGTCAGACTCATGTCAACAACAAAATAAAAAAACAAAAGGACGCCTCAGTATAAGGTCAGGGACCGAGGAGCAGAGGCGTGCCTTACAGATAATACCCAGGTCCCGCCCCCCTCGTGTCCATGTCCCTACGGGTGTGCCATGCAGAGAACAGATTTTTACGCACAGCTAGCTTGAGTGAACAACAAAGGGAAATGTATCACAGGCTTTTCCATAAGCTTTTTATTAGAGGTGGGAATCACCAGAGACCCCATGATACGATATTATCACGATATTTAACTCACGATACAATATTATTGCGATTTTAAACATTCTGCGATATGCTAAGTATTGCGATACGATATATTGTGATAATCACGTTTTTTTCCAACTGCAAATTATGTCC
>JAODKM010000099.1:2039835-2049876 GCA_026780845.1 Petrocephalus sullivani | reverse complement strand
TGGGCCAACATTTCTAAAGAATGCTTTCAGCACCTTGTTGAATCAATGCCACATAGAATTAAGGCAGTTCTGAAGGCTAGTATGGTGTTCCTAATAATCCTTTAGGTTAGTGCATTTGTACATGATTTGTGCGTTAGTAGTAACTGAGTTATTACTAAATATGTGTGCCCTGTCCAGTGAAGTGTTACTGAAATAATAATGGCTGATGTTCCGGAGCATTGCTATTAGTGTAGCTAATTTCTTAGAACGTGGTCTATGGCTGTGTGCGAATTCAGGGACTGCATCTAAGGCAGATTTCAAAGGCTGAATGCTTCACAGCAACACGACAAGGCCATCACATTTCAAAGGCTCCAACAAACGGGTGGATCCTTCATAACTTGGCAAAATTAGGACGCATGCCTAGACTGCATTTGAAGGACCCTTTGAAATGGGACAGCCATGTCGCACCTCTAAGATAGCTTTGGTCTTTGAATGCAGCCTTAGAAGGATGTAGCCCCTGAATTCGAACGCAGGCCATGTATGGCAAGACACATAGTTGCCTCAGACAAATAATGCATGCATACAACAGTCCTATTATATAGCAGTGTGTGACTGACCA
Organism: Petrocephalus sullivani; assembly: GCA_026780845.1. Lineage (NCBI taxonomy): Eukaryota > Metazoa > Chordata > Actinopteri > Osteoglossiformes > Mormyridae > Petrocephalus > Petrocephalus sullivani. Next base: position 2,049,278 of record JAODKM010000099.1, on the reverse strand, counting down.
CACCTCTTTGTTTTCTGATGCATGGTAAATTATGAAAACCATTTTTGCTTGGCGACGCAAATTCGCCTGACTGTGAGAAATAGATACTGTGATATCTTTGAAATGGGTGTGGACTTTAAATGTGATTGGGTTTCCATGGCAACAGACAAATTATTATACCATTATTATTTAGTAGTATACTAAAAACAGTTTCAAAACTGTCCATAAACCCAGATCTCTTTAGGAAGACAAAACATTTTATGTTTCAAATTAAACTTTATGGTATTTTTTATAGATTTTGAACGAAAAACACTCTCCTAAATGCAGCGAAAATCCATTAAAGTGAATGTGGCCTCATCCTGTGGGGAAAATACAAAATCTACAATAGAGCTGGAAACACGATGTCCTAAAACTGTCTGCTCGTCCCACGGCGCACAAAGTCACTTACTTCCACCTGACGCACATTATGTTTAGATTTTTTTTACTTCTCATTTTAAAATGATGAGGTGCTTTTTTATGAGAGTACAAAATAATTTTATATGAATATGTTCAATTATAGCATAAAGTTGGAAACCAGGAAGCAGACCAAAAAAGAGGCTTCAGCAGTACCTAAGCGCGAAGCAGCAAATGCGTTGCTCTGACATTACACATATAGAACCAGGCTAACTCTGGGCCATTGTTCATGCCGACTCATGGAACACAGCTTGCTTACGCTGGTTCTGGGTGTAGGCCAGTCCAAGCTCGTCCATCATCTGGATCTGTATCCCAGCCCAATCAGACAATGAATCTGGGGCCCAGGCCATCTAGACGCTTTGGCCCATTCATTTCTCAGATCCTCATAGCTGCCTACCTTGAAATACGAGCCCAGGCTTGATGCAGTTATTGTATGAAAGGGATATGCCACCAAATATAAAATGCTACTTACTTTAAGACTATCTATTCCCATAGGTTTGCTTGTCTAAAATTGGATAGTCTGATACAAAGAGCAGTACACTATATTGACTAAAGTATTGGGGTACTTCTTAATCTTTGCTTTCCAGTGTTTCATTCAGACCTATTGCCACAGGTGTATAAAATCAAGGACCTAGCCATGCAATCAGGTTTACAAACGTTTGCGAAAGAATGGGTCATCCTGAGAGCTCAGTGAATTCTAGTGTGGCACTGTCATAGGATGCCACCTTTGCAATAAGTCAGTGTGTGCAATTTCTTCCCTGCTAGATATTCCACCGTCAACTGCAAGTGATATTATAGCGAATTGGAAGCGTTTAGGGATAACAGAACCTCAGCCATGACGTGGCAGACCATGTAAAGTAACAGAGCGGGGTCTCTGAGTGCTGAGGCGCATAGTGTTTAAAAGTCTCCAACACTCTGTTGCCTCAATAACTGCAGAGTTCCAAACTTCCTCTGGCATTATCCACAGCACAATGCACAGCACCGGTAGCCAAGCATTAGATGCAGTGGTATAGAGCATGCCGTAACTGGACTCTGGAGCAGTGGAAACGTCTTCTGTGGAGTGAGGAATTACACTGGGTCTGGTTTTGGCAGATGCCAGGAGAACATTACCTATCTGACTACATTGTGCCAACTGTAAAGTTTGGTGGAAGATGGATAACGGTATGGGGTTGTTTTTCAGTGGTTGGGCTTGGCCCCCTTAGTTCCAGTGTAGGGATCACTTAGTGCTTCAGCATACCAAGGCATTTTGGAAAACTCTGCTTCCAACTTTGTGGGAAAAGTTTGGGGGGGAAGGCCTTTTTTTGTTCCAGCAAGACTTGTCCCAGTGCACAAAGCAAGGTCCATAAAGACAAGGTTGGGCAAGTTTGGTGTGGAAGAGCTTGGTTCACCCACACAGAGCCCTGACTTCAACCCTCTCATACACTTTGAGATGAATTTGGAGATTGCAAGCCAGGCCTTCATGCCCAAAATAGGTGCCTGACTTCACAAATGAATTTCTAGATGAATGGGCAAAAATTCCCATAGACACACTCAAAAATCCTGTAGAAAGCTGTCACAGAATGGTAGTTGTTACAGCTGCAAAGGAGGACCAGCTCCATATTGATGCCTATGGATTTAGAATGGGATGTCTTAAATGTTTCTGTGGATGCAATGGCCAGGTGTTCCAAAACTTTTGTATTGTCGTTCTTTGTCGTTTAACACATATAGAAGTACATTCCAGGAAATAAAAGCTGAAATTCTGAACTTTTGTCTCAAATTTATCTTTTGATCACAAACCCAAATGTCTTTAGTGTATAATAAAAACTAATTAATTGGCCATGCCTTTGCAATACTTTTGGAGGGGAATGTAATTCTGACTGATGTAATAATTCCATGTCCTGCACGTGTCGTATAGCATATTTGGCAAAGATACTAGGTGCTTCAACACCACCAGAGTTTTCTTTAAGAAAATGATTGTCCAATATTCTTCTTACCTAAACTCTTATTGGACGGCTATTACTTCTAGCTTAAGTTCTTAAGTTAACCCAGTAAACTGAGAAATCCTGCTCAGTAGAACACTGTGGATTTTAGATCATGAAGAGAGACTTTCTTCTGCTATGCTTTGGCTTTTCCTTCACTAGAAAGCTACTGCTCCCATCAGTCCATAAAACTGTGGTCTGTGATCTTTGTGGCTCACATCTGTACTTTTTTTGCAAATTCCAATCAGGCTTTCCGATTCTTGCTGCTAATGAGAGGCTCGCCTCTTGTGCTATGGCATCTGTACTTGAAGTCTTCTTTGGAGGGCTGACTGTGTTGGCCTTCTCCCCCATCCTGTGGAGGTTGTTGGTGGTATGGCTGACCGTTACCTTAGTGCCTTTTCTACACTGCTCCCACGGTGTTGGCGTCGTCACCAACCCCTTTGGTGTCTGCTGCTCCCCCCCTGTGTGTTCCGTCCTTCTCCAAATTGTTGTATTAGCTAAGCCCTGTGCCTGTGATGGAGTTTTCCTCTTCTCTCAGCTTCAGAAAGGCTTGCTATTCTCCCAGAGGTCTTGGTCTTCATTTTGGTTTGTCCTTTTCAACAGAGGTGTCAATTTCAGGTCCAGAAAGTAGGCTCTAGTGATTCATCACTGAGTATAACAGTCTGCTGTGAGAATTCCTCTTAAACCCAGCAAAGATCACCAACCCTCCCCCCCCCACACACACACACACACACAATCAACAAAAGAGCACAGGAGGGTGGCTGATATGGGATGATGGAAATACAATGTAAGACTAATAAGCTTCCTTGTTGTCGGCCCCCAACTCCCCCAGCATGGTGTACACCATGAAATCATTTCTTGCTCTGCAGCATCACATTCCTGCTATTGACTAGTGCTCTGTCCAGCCCCTCGCTGTGCCTTTCGGTGAGAGGCCAGTGTAAAAGTTACCTTTCCATCTGCATTTTCCCCCAATCTGGTATTATTCCGCTTTCTTCTTAACAACACACAGCACCCCTCCTGACACTGAGGGGTGAAACCTAGGTCACACCTCCTCCAGTGGCCATGCTGACAACTGCCGCTATCAGGTGAGCGGCAGTCAGAAAAATCCTATAGGGGGGAAAAGTGTGGCGGCTGGCAGTGTGTGGCCATGAGCTACAGTCAATGAAACTGCAGGACATGGGGTGAGGTGAGACCCCGGGGGGGTGGGGTTAAGAAGGTTCCACTTGTTTAGAAACTGAATCTGTTCTTAGTGTTTGGGTATATTAACACAGTTACCTGGCATGTATACAATTTTATATGGCAGGTCACTAACAACTCAAGGTACGTGATACTGATTCTAAGTATACAGTTCTAAATATAAGAGGGTTAATTTGCTGCACGTTTGTAACTGTGACCATTTGTGTTGTCTTTTGATGACAATGTTTTAACAATTTGCAACACGTTGACGCTAGAACTGTGATTTCCCGGAGTCATTTACACGTGTGTTTTCATAACAAAACGCAGTTTGGACACCAGATAGATTCGTCTGCGATTCCTCCTGGTGAAGTATCTTGTGGTGTGTGACCCCCTATCACTGATCAGTCACGTAGCGTGTTACCTCAATGACTTCTGAACTCCTGATTACAAGACGACAAGTCATGTAGTGAACCGTACAGTGATCTGACGACTTTGAAAGTCGTGTAGTGTGCCTGCAGCCACTTGCATTAATACTAATACAAAAACAAATACAAGCAGTAGGTAAACCAGGTAAACTTTTATCAACATTTTTTAAGTTATTAGTCTAGGCTTGGGTGGTATTACGGTAATAAGGCATACTGTGGTAAACTGAAGTCCTTACAGCAAAATGATCTGCTACCCCCCTCCCGCCAGTGAAATTTGTCACCAGTATTTCAAAGTGCCGTGATAGTGCTGCTTTTTAAAACACAGAATAACTAGGTGTAATGTCTGGACAGTATGAAAAGTGAGACCTGCTGGTACCTCTGACCCTCCTCATACAGCTGCTCACCATGAATACCACAACAAAACAGCCATTCCTCCTCTACTCCTTTGTCATTGACCGCTGACCTGTAAAAGACCACACTGCCACCTACTGGGAACACCTAACCAGTTGTCTTGTACATGCGTCGTCAAAGCACACAGACACGCATGGTTTCTGCTACAGAAAAATCTGGACTATGCACACAGCCATCTGCAGCCAACCCCTGGTGATGAAATTCATATCAGTTCCTCTGGTCTGTAATCGAAAACACTTGCAGAAAAGTGAAGTAAAGTGAATTAGCCTTCTGGATCTGTCAGTAATACCAGCTTTGTCATTGAGCAAATATATATTTGCTCCCTGGATCGCACTCCAGGAGGTCACCCTTTATATGCAAATCCACTCACAGCACCTACACACAGCACCTTGTAGGGGAGGGTCTTTCGGGGTATAAAGGTGGGTAAAGAATTGTCCTTAGTGAATATTTGAGTTGCCTTTTAGTACCTGGTGTATTTCTACACTGTATTACATTATATAATGTTTGCTGTTCAGTAAACCATCATTTTGCAGAAAAGAGACTCCGCAAGTGGGTTCCTTACACTATGCCGGCTAATGTGCTGCATGTTAATGGCACTTTACTAACACCACTCTGCTCTGCTGGTATCTGTAAGGAAGGAAGATGAAACCGGTGCTGCAGTGAGATGTGAGTCAAAAAATGCTGCACCCTTTATCTTTGAAATCTAGCCTGCTGAGTGAAAAAGCACCTTTAAGGACAGTACAAGTGCTCCCAGCCCACCCCCAGGGAAAAAAAAACAGTGCATACCTCTGGGGGCTCATCAGTCACTTCCTGTTGTCCACATCAAAAAAGAACAAATCTTCTGGATTTAATCTTCTGATTTTTTTTTTCCATATTATTTTTGTGACCTATTTTCTTTCATAGTTCGGTTCGATTAAATTTATTATAGAATTTAATGTAACATTAATGACCCCTACTGGCCTCTATTCTTCATATGACTTTCGGAGCTATAAGTACCTTTAGATAATGTGTCAGTATCGTGTTGCACATACAGTTATTATGCACCATTATCCTGCATTAGCCTCACCTACCTGTCAATAATACTAGCTTTCCCACCGAGCAAATCTATATTTGCTCCCAGATATTTCTGTGATGAATTTAATCCTATGACCTTGGTCAGAATACATGTTTAGAATATGCATGGTTGGATGGATGCATGGTTATTCCTAGTAATTTGTTTTTCAGCCTCTTGATTATAAATCTCTTATGATTAAGTGAGGTTCTATATTATGGAATGCTGACAAAGCTGAGCTTTGTTACGGTGTGATGGGAGCAATTACTTGATTGCGCCTTTTTAAAAAAATTTATTTCCAGTTTTGGTTTCCCTGGCAACAGCCCCAGCCAGGGAGGCGTGTTGTTTAATTAAGGCTCGGCATTTGGAAATCGAGGCAAGCCCCCATCAATCTGCTCTGACTGGCATGCCTCACTCTCTCTACTACGCCAGTTTTCAAGGGGAGGGAGGGAGAGAGAGAGAGAGAGGGAGAGAGAGAAAGAGGGGGAGCGAGAAAACGAGAGCAGAAGATGATAGAACAGCTACATCTGACAGGGTAGTGGAGAGTGGCTTCGGCAGTAGGTAGATAGAAGGAAAGAGATGAACGGACAGCTCCATGCGACAGGGTCCTGCTGCAGCTAGACGTGAGGGAGAGTGTGTGTGACAGGGAGCGAGATCGAGGCTGTGTGTGGTGGGGAGGAGATCCCTGCTCAGGCGCCCAGACGGGACCCTGAGGACACATTTCAGTTCCACACCCTCCGGCGGACCAGGGACCAGCCCACCAGCGAGTGAGTTTCCGTGACGATGCATCTGGTCACGCTGGACCGAGCGCTGCCGCATGTCACCCAGGGAGAGGCGGGGAGGAGAAGCCGGGGGCTTAACCTGGGCTTAGCAGCGATCGCGGCGGCATGTGCGAGGTGCTGCACGTGTGGAGCTGGCCGGGCAGGGCTGGGGGACTCCCAGGCTGCATGCTGGTGATGGCGGGGGAGCTTATGGGGGGCCAGGCTGCCCTGGAGCATCCCCACATGGCCACACCCCGGCCCGTCATCCCGCTGGCTGCGGGTGCGAGGAGGGCAGGGCAGCCACCCCGCAGGGATCACAGCCAGCCTGCCACTTCTGGGACAAGGCTCCCACTGTGGCACAGCAAAATAGCCCAGTGTCATTTATGCGGCTTTCCTGCTCTTCATTTTGAGTTTTTATGTGAATGGTGTTAATTCTATCTTATGTCGAGCGTAATTTATTGTTTTTATTAAGGAGCTCAGCAGTAGTGATGTATTATGTAATATATTTATATAAAATTTCAAGCATGTCTCTTTTTTAAAGGAGCTTAGACCTTCCTTAACATGCTGACGGTTATGAGAAAGTCGTTACATTTCGCACTTCGACTACAGGAGAGTAGTGCAAGCAAAGACAATTTATGAATAATTTAATGTTAATACAGTTAATAGAATTTAATTTCTATCCTGAAAATACTTTTTTTTGGTACTGCAACATGCTGCTGCCTGTGTCGCAGACAGAAAGAGCGAGGTGGTTGGTATGATCAGGCTGGTTATTTTCTGGGACTGAAAATGCTGAAATTTTTTTCCCCATATAAATTGGCAATTGCTTCATTGCTTTACTCCATTTATATGTGAACATGTTTTTCAGACCCATTGTGGCTTACAAAAGGCTTCATAGGAACACAAGCAGTAGATACCTGTATTCTATAAAGACCCGGAATCCAGAGTGGCCTCTAAGGGTGCCCTGCAGATCCTCTGCATGAGATATAACTCTGCCGGAAATGTCAGGCTCGACTCACCCGAAGACATGGTCAAGCTGCGGTTTCTTTATTGTATTCGTTATTCTTTATGTAGCTTTATTGTTAATTTCTAATGAACATCAGTGCTACCTAGCATCTGCTAACTGAATTGATCAGCCAGCATGCAAGATCTGGTGGATACCATAGACATCAATGCGAGCGTCTAACCCACACGGTCTCTGCCTTAGCACATGATAGCTTTTGGGGTAGAGACCACAATCTGTCAGAGTCAAGTTTCCAGCACATTTTAACAATTCAGCTTGGGTGGCTTGGCTGAGACACCATGCAGGATCCATCTGAGGAATAACTGCTTTTAAATTATTATTTTATTTTTTTAATGTTATCACATTTCTTAATATCGTGTTTTTATCATTTCTCCAATAGAGAAACTGGGTCTTCGCATGCATGCAGTTATAGCTTATAGGAGATACATGTTATCAGGGAGCTAATGGCCAATTAGCAAGGGATTAATTACTAAAAGCAATCGTCTCGTTTTGATGCCAGGAGGGAACCGAATGTCTGTCGTGCTGCACTGCTGTGGTGTTAATTCATAGAGTCCTGCCTTTTTAAATTTCGACCAGCTGATGTAGAGGACAGTCTCCTGTGAATTAGCATGCTAGTGCTAGAAGCGGAGTGCTCGTAAAAAACAGAATGTGATCAGCGGAAAAAAACACAGAGAATCAGTGAGTGTGGCGGCCAGATTTAATGTAGGTTGTTTCCATGCCCTGCCAAATAAAGGCTGGTAAATCCTTGTAGACCAGACTCCTGTACAGCCTGAAATTAAAGCCCGACCTGAATAGTACTAGCTTACACCCAAACCAGACATTGTGGGGGTGGGAGGGTTGGGGGATGGTGGGGGAGTTATGGGGGCCCCACAGCACTGAGAGAACAAACACACACACAGTGTGAGCACCTGTTACATTTTAATCCCCAGCCATTTAAGAAGCTGCTTTTTATCATTTGAAAAGATCGATATGTTGCTTTTTACGCTTATTTCCATATTATTTTCCGTCCCTGTAAGTGCACAGCGACCTCAAATAGGACAGGCAGTACAGAAGGAAAGTGTTAGGCAGCTCCTCTTCTTGTGAGAGTTATTCTTTGAACAATATAGGTGTGGCCCTGGGAACAGGTGCTACCCCTGACCTTGGGTGGAGTGCAAGCTGTCCATGAAACTGGTATGATTTGTAGAAACACAGTGACAGAATCTCATTAAAATATCAAGAGCTTGGTCCTTCCTTGGCTTCTCACCTGGCTTTTGAGAGGGCACTTTCTCTTACCTGCTCAGCGTGGCTCACATAACTACCCTAATGATGCTCCATCAGGAGAGACCCCCAGTGAGAGGAGGTGAGTGACCAGCTGGGAGGCTTCCGAGCTGAGTCAGTCTCACAAAAGGCTTCCCCGGCCACAGAGTGAGTTTCCTGCTGCCAAGCGCCGATAACAACGACTGTCCCAGGATCCTTCATGTGACCTACCTAATTCAGACCTGCTAAATGTGATGTGCCAGTTTGCAGGGGTACTGGCTGCATTTTTCTGAAGCTTTGGCCTTTTTGCGGGTTGCTGTGCTGGAGCTTTCCAAATATTTTCCTATTTCTGAAGGTTTTTCTTTCAAACAGGTTGATTTCAGGCCATTTTTAGGCTGATTAAATGAAGAAATACATAATTCTTAAGCAGAGATGTACTTATTCTTTGAATTGCATGTCAGAATTAAGTGGGAGTTTTAAAGTTTAACCAGTACATGTGCGACGTGGCCGTGATAGAGAAATGCGATAAAACGGCAAATGCACTTAAATGCATTTTTCAGGGTGAGACTTAAATACGGATGCTTGCAAATGTGTAAAACTCCCGCCAAATGCGCGAGACTCCCGCCAAATGCGTGCGACCGGGCAGGCCCACCGCTTCACATTGCTAAGCCAGATAACACGAAGAGCAGGGCAGGCCGATGCATTAATGCACAGGAGACAAACCGCACAGTCCAGTACTACATTTGGACTAGAGACCTCAACACACAGAGCTGCTGCCTCGGCCAAAGATTGTTGGAACACTGTAGCAAGGCACTGATGTACAATATGTGAGACTATCCTGTAATGTTTAATGTAATGTTTAATGCTGCGGTAGGGAACCTGATCCATGGAGAGTCGGTGTGGGTGCGGGCTTTTGGGATGACTTTTGAATCAGCCAATAAGACTGGGTCCCCAGGACAGGAGCTGACAACC
>JAODKM010000099.1:1996010-2012261 GCA_026780845.1 Petrocephalus sullivani | reverse complement strand
GGGGCTTGGCATATGCTGCCAACTGGGGGAGGGGGGGGATCGCAGGGGCAGGATTACCTTGTGTTTCGGTTCAGACTGGAATCCACCATATGAGTCAGTGATATTCAGGATGAATGTAGACATTGCTGTCACAGCCAGCAAGTGCAGAGGAACAGACGGCTGGCTTAGGGTTGCCATGTCAATGCACTGTGTGTTCCTGCAGCACCTGCCAGGGTTCCTGACCCACCCAGAGCAGAGATCCGCATTAAACTGGAGCGTCCACAGGAACAGAAGCCAGCACCGGTAGGCAGGCTGTGCGCCCGAGCCAGACTATTTTAGCTTATCTTAGAGGGTGAGGTGGGAGGGACTGGGGATGGGGATGAAGATCAGGAAGAGGAAGCTATACTGAAGGTAGGGATGAGGATGGGGGGGCATCCAGTGATTTTACCCTCTGCTTTCCTTGGTTGATGATCCCTCCTGGTATCCATTTGCCCTCTTTCTACCAGTCATAACTGCTTCCAGTGGTAACACAGTTGCTGTGTGTGATTGTATCCCCTCTGTAGAACTGCTAACCCTCTCTGCCCAGTTGCATCATGGATGTCCATACAAAGTGAGTCTCTCCTGCTTGTTGCCTGAGCATTCTTCATGGGGGGTTAGGGAGGGAATGTGACATATTTAATCATGTCTGTAATATAACAGCCAATGAAAGGGTAGCTATGTGTGTGTGACAGACACCGGTGCTCTCTTCCCATTGGCTGGAAAAAGCAGCCTGTCCTCAGTATGGGCGTGTTCCCATACGCTGGCTAGCCATTGCTTCCCTCACGCTCCATGTCTGCGCTCAGAGAGGCTGTGTGTGTCTCTATGCAGATCTATCATGGGAGGCACCATGTCCAGCAGATCAGGCGCTCACCATTTTTCAGCTCCTCAGCCAAGGAGGCGGAAGAGGAGGAGGACAAGAGAGAAAAGGACTGGCACCTCCACCAGGCCTCGCCCTCTTAGCCTATTGCTGTAATCCCGCACACATGTGACGGGGGTCCGCTGAGGGACCGTGGGAAATGGAGTAGCAGGAGACGGAAAACAGGGGCCTTTGGTATCACTCAGTCACATGCGTGCTCATTTGTTTGTTGGTTCGTGAGTTTCACTATAACGGGGATCCCCAATTCCAGTGCATATCCAGGCCACTGGCCAATTGCCAGGTTTCCTAGGTGTGCTTGAGCAGGGAAATCTGCAAACTAGCCCGCCAGCACTGGAATTGGGGAACCCTGCACTATAACCTTAGTCCAAGTTTATAGTAACAAATGTTCCTCATACATTTTAGTCCCCGCCAATTTAGGCAATAGGAACAAATCTCACCCACAGATAGAGTGGAAAGAGGTTTTTTTTTTGTTGTTTTTTTTATTTATTTATATGGTTCCACTGTGAATTTACCTTCAAAAGCGACAGGCCTGCAGATCTAAAATGCTGTATGCATTATTTAAAAGTGCACAAAACAAAAATAATTAAGTAGAGCACATGCACTCACTTTAATGACAAAGAAATTCGGCGACGGCGTATAATTTATTTGTGACCGTTTGAAGTCTGTTCCGTGAACAGGGAGCATAGTAATGAGTGCATCACAGACAGCAGTTTCGTTATATACTGTTAGTCTAAAATTATACATATAAAAGAGTATAATTTTATTTCCCCTTAAACGTAAATTAATTTTAAATGTGTTTTATTTTAGTATTAGTATACTGTTCCATTTTAATTTTTCGGCTCAACATGCAGCAGTAATTAAAACAGCCACGTAGCTGTATCAGCTCTGCATTCTTCGTTGTATGTATCATTTTGGGAATGATGCAAGCTTTCGATCATAAATGATCCTGTTCCCCTCCATTCTCCCCAATACATCTCAGTGAGCCCCCCAAAAACGATGCCATATTGTGCTACTATAACCCGTCACCCATTGCAGCTAGCTGTTTTTAGGGCGGACGCTCATATTTGTTTATTCATTTGTTTATTTTAGCCGAGCTGTATATTGCGAAAATAAACAGCAGTCTGTTTAATCTAGGTTACGGTGGGTATTCGCTGGTCGGACCAAAACCGCCTGAAATGCAGTGTGCGGGGAAGAGACCAATATATACACGCATAAAACATAAGAAGGAACAAATCCGTCAGCAGACTCCGTGTTGAAATTATAAAAGCAGCTAAAATGTTTAGTGCAGCAGTAATTTGCCAAAGCCGGGAAAGTCAGACAACTTTTTAAAGCAGCTGTACATTAACATTTACAACAAATCCGCTTAAATGATTAAATGCTGCGCTTTGTGCGGGGGTTACACGCGGCCACGGATGCTGCCGCCCAGGCTGACCCTCCGTGCCGCGTGACAGCCCCCGCACTGCGCCCCCCACTCACACCCCATAATAAACCGTCCCGTCCCGACATCATTCAGCATTTATCGTAGCCCGTATCGTAACACGAAATGCCTCGGTTTGTGTGTACTGAGCCGGTTCCTTACCTTGAGGATTCATTAATTTAAACCAGTAAATAAAACGCATTCAGTGACAGAACAGAGAATTATGATCTATATAGTGTGTTGTATCTGTATGACTATATTTAAGAAAAAAAATACTGTGCACTTGTTTATTTGTGTATTTTGAGATGTACATACTCTGTGTTTGTAAGCCATTTGTTAATCTCCATAAGCTGCTGCCTTTGGTCCTGTTCTAGTTATTATGCACTCAGGCTAACCCCGCGCCCTTTTGCTAAACCAGCTACTGTTCCATATTTAACTCGTACTAAACAGTTAATTGCACCCGTTAATTACATTCATTACAGGTCTTTCGTGGCTTATATATGTCTGCTCAGCCTTTCTCCTTTAGTACTGTCCAACAACAGACGTCTTTTGTGTGTTGTTATTGGGTACCCTTTTGACCGTTTCATTCCTTTTTTAATACTGCGATCTTGTAATTGAAGTTAAACACTGTGCGGTTATGTATAAATATGAAAATGACTTTATCTTACCTTTAAAGCATGTGGTCATGTAAGATGCCTTGTTCATTACAGACAGGAACAGAGCCCCTCAGAACAGTGTGAATGTAAGAGTAATGTAGTGTATCAGGTACCTTCTGCTAGGAGAAGCAGATCCTCTATGCATTATTTTCTGGCCTGAAGACCACCGTGACGATGGTGTTGTGTTTTTAGTCCGGGTGACCTCACAGAGCAAACTAGCAACTAACTAACTAACAAACTAACTCATAGTAACATTATAAAGTAAACGATCCAGGCTGTTTGTTATTATTATTATTATTGTTATTGTTATTATTATTAATAATAATAATAATAATGATGGCTCTGGATATAGACTTTCAAAAACACATGGCTGTTCAGTGGGCTATTCTGTTTAGACAGCTATATGAAAGCACACTCAGTATCTAGCTTCATTATAAACATCATGCCAGCAACCCATTCCGTACCATAACACTACAAATAAAGTGCTTTGGGGCAGCTGTTTTGGAAAGTGCACTGTATTAAGAACCTAATCAAAATTAAATGACACTTTAATCATTGCGAATTTCACTATATTTATGTGTTTTAAGTAAAACTGCGGCCAGTTTTATTTCAGTTAATTTTATTCATTAAAATATGTATTTAAGTAGAGCCTTTGTCTGTGTTGTATTATTGAAAGTAGGAACTGCGTATAAATCAGAAATCTGTGTCCAGTACCATGGCGCCTCCTAGTGTAAGGAATTTGCTCCTGCTTCTTCCATGTTGATGACCGACAGAGAACTTTGTTCAGAATACAATCAAAAGTCTGTTAACAATGCATTGTGCTAACATAAGGTGATTGTTCTGTTAATTGCTGAAATGAACTCTTGAATGACAGCCTAATTGTAAATGGCTTTTTTTTGTAAATACAGCCGAGATAAAAGGAAATAAACCTGATTATTTTAGTATTTGTTTTTTTTTTTATTTATATTTTTGTGATATGTTATTTGGCAAGAATCATCTTTTTAAAATAAGAGAGCTATAAAATATCTGTGCAGTCAGATTTTTCATGTTATTATTTATGTAATATTAGAGTAACTGGGGTAAATGTAGTCACATACAGCAGCAAAGGGACATATATTCAAACACACACTGTGAACAGAACATGATGTGCAACACCATAGTGAAACAAGGAATAAATAAAGAAAATATCAAGTGAAATGAAATGAGAGTAAATGGCTCAGTGGGCTATGCTTCTGTGCTTTGAGCAAAGCTCCTAATCCCCCCCCCCCCCCAACTCCAGGGATGCTGCACACTGGTTGACCCCGTGCTGTGACCCCCCCCCCAAGGAAAGAAAAAAATAATAATAAAAAAAACTCACTTAAAGCACAAGGTGTTCCTGACAGGTGTCGGCAGAAAGTATTCCCAGTAGCACAGTGTTACAAGTAGCTGATGGCTAAAGTTGATCCAAGAGGAGATGGGCAGCATTGTTCATGATGTCTTCCAGTTTCACTACAAAACTCCCCTCTGAAGCTACCTCCAGATGCAGGGTCAGTCTTGTGGTAGAGCTGGCTCTCCTGGTGAGTTTTTTTTTTTGGTCATTTGGCATCACCTGAACTGATCTTGCGTTATAGATAAAACAAAGTCCTCTGCTAGCCTGCTATAGTTTGACTTATCTCCATTATTGATGGGCCATACAATAGATGAGCTATTGGAGAACTTTCGTGGGAGGCATGAGCTGCTGTTGTACCAGAAGGGTAAATGTGAAGGGAGGCAGGACGATTCCCTGAAGTACCTTGGTTTTGCTCACCACCATCTCCAAGCCATGGTCCAGGAGCCTTAAAAACTGTCTTAAATTAGAAAGTCCATGATCCAGGAGACTGTAGGAGCATCAAACTGCATATCTAGACAATAATATTAACAGCAACCTATAAATATTGTTTGATTTAAAATTAATACACTAAAATTGCTGTGTGAAATAGTCCATGGTTATGACGATAAACAGAACTGGTGATACAGCACTGGGCAGGTAGTAGGATAATTTTTCAGTGAAACTATCTTTTCCAGGAGAAACAAGGTAAGGAGAGAATGAACAGCACATGCTAAGTAAATAAAAGAAACTGTCCCTCTGGTGGAGACTGAGCAGAAAACCAGAAGTGGGGGCAGGAAAGCTTTGGCTTGCAGGGATGTGAGCTTTCCAGGAGCTAAAGACACAGCACACATCTTTTGTATCCGCACGATGAGGGTTGGGGACGGGGGGAGATAATCAGCAGCCCAATATGAGTCACATGATCGCCCTTCTGAGACTTCCACGCCATAGCTGCCAGCAATTAGGTTTCAAGATGTTGGACTTATTTCTGCTGGTGGGTGGATAAGCAAATAGCTCGCTATCTAACCAGTTATTTGCTTACCCACCGCTTGCAGAACAAAAAAAACTAGCTAGATAGATAATCAGCATACGAATATGAGCTCACAGCTAGCTAGTGTGTGGATGTGAATGTAGCGTATGGATTGTGTGCCTAGATTTTGTTGCATAGATGAACTGGCAACTTGGGTGATGTTAGACAAACATGCGAGATGTGTGGCCCCATGCTGGACGGTTATTGATAATGAAGTTTGAGGGCCATGCTTGTTACAGGAGTCTCACAGGAGAAGCAACAAAACAGGACACCAGGAGATCGCCTTGAAATATTGGAGGAACCCGGAGAAAACAGGAGTTGACAGGTATATTCAGCAGGGTTCCCCTATTCGTGTCTGGAAGGTCAGTCTGTGACACAGGGTGCGTTCGACTTCATGCAACCACTTACAGTGCTGGCTTAAAGCGATGCATTTTGGTCATTTCTGACTGGCCAAAAACTAACCACCATGCATTGCGTCAAGACCAGAATGCATCACTTTAAGCCAGCGCTGTAAGTGGCTGCATGAAGTCGGCCCTTTGCGGATAAGATTGCCCACCCCTGCTATAAATGGTTCTTGACATTATCTTCGTTATCCATATTGGTGCTTTGTAATTATGGCAGGTGGCTTTGTGCTCGTGGATGCGTTCATGTAAAACGTATTAGTTCTTATACTCAAAATCGCGATCGATACGCTCCGACGAACCCCCCCCCTCAGCCGATCAAACTAAAAAATCGCGGCCCTTCACTAGGCTGAGCATTTTGTGAGAATGGAGCAACACCGCTATCAGAACCATCGATGAATAAAGTTCACTGTTAACGACCTGCACAGTTACCAAACAAAAATTTCAACCTGGCGCGTAAAACGATTTATTTTAGTGTGTTAATTTTAAACTCGTGATAAGGCATATTAATCGTCACTTGCGCTGCCGCGGTACTGTAAGTAAACAGTCTGTGTTTCCATCCGGACTTATTATGATGTGCAGAACCGGAAGCCGACAAGTTTCCATCCGGGACATTAATCGGCGGAGCACCGGTGTCACATTGACATCGCATTAGGTAGCTAGTTAGGTAAGTTATATTATATATTATGCGATATTTTAAAGCTTTTCTGTATTTGATTATTTAAAAAACACACTAGTCGATTTTTTTTAATTTAGAACTATCGCTATATTTTTGTATGGCACTGGATCTCTGCTGTTACTTTCCGTATTGGTTGCTCATTTGACAGTTGAAAAGTTAAATAACGACAATTCTTACATGTTTTTATTTGCTGTATATCGCAGGATACATGAGGAACAGTTAGCAGTACTCCTCGCCCTCTTATATCGGTATTTTTAAATGTATAGTGTCTAATAAGTGGAACGATTGCATTTAGTGGCCGAAGACTTTCAGTGCCCGCCTCTCCTCCGCTTTTTCCCATGGAAGACTGAGGTTGAACCAGTACTGTGTGAATGTACCATGTGATAATCTGGTGTCCCATGCCGTCCGATCCCGTCCCATGCAGCATTTTCCCCGAATGTTTTGCACTTTCTAAAAGTAGCTTCATGCTCACTCCAGACCCTGGAGTGAATATTTAATTATTAAGATAAATACATAGGTGTTCCTCACTGACAACGGTCAGGAAAAAGTGTTTGTCTGATTTTTTAATCATTAATATTATTTCTTCTTTTAGGAATCCTGGAATGACATCACAAGGATTACAGTACAGTAAATATGTTTAGAAGAATCTCTGTTTTATGTAGGTTGTCGAATAGATGCATAGGCACAGGTGTGGTGCCCTCTGCAGGACAGTCTGCATGCAGTGCTGTAAGGCCAGTCTGTTCTACTGGCACTGCCATCACATGTAGCAGGCTAAGATGCTATGGCACCGGTCCTGCAGGCAACATGCAGCCTCCTCAGCGCTGGATATCCCTTGAGCCAGAGCTGGAGGAGGCCCTTGTTCCCCGAATGCTGTCTTTGTCACCTTTGGAGAGCTGGCTCTCCCTTCGCTACTCCCTCCCACCCCTGCTGGAGGCCACCCCCTCGCCTTCGGAAGAGGAGGTCCTGCAAACGGTGCTGCCCCCGGTTTTGAACCCAGTTCTGCCTGACGATGGGGGTTCAGGTCCTCTCCACTGCAAGAACGTGCTGGAGATTCGGCGCAGGAAGATAAACAGGCACAAGTACAAGAAGCTGCTGAAGCGCACAAGGTTTCGCATTCGAAAAGTCAGGCTGGGAAGGCGGCGCAAGAAACAGGTCAGGCATTGGTGCTGCTAAAGAGGGGGGCGGGTCTAAAGAGGGGGCGGGGCTAATGGGTGAAGGGGCTTAACAGATTCTGTGCAAGAG
This sequence comes from Petrocephalus sullivani, assembly GCA_026780845.1. Taxonomy (NCBI): domain Eukaryota; kingdom Metazoa; phylum Chordata; class Actinopteri; order Osteoglossiformes; family Mormyridae; genus Petrocephalus; species Petrocephalus sullivani. The sequence continues at coordinate 2,004,596 of JAODKM010000099.1, read as the reverse complement.
TAAAGAATGGGAATGAAAGAAGGAAATGCACTTGCTTCTAAGTCAGAATGAGCTTTTACATAATAAAAACCAACTTGTGCCTATTTACATTATACTAATCACAACAGATTGACTTCTTAGCAAGTCTTTAATGTTTTTTGTTAAAGATCTGAAACGATAGAGAACATGGCATGTACGCACACCCACAGCCACTCTTTTGGCAAGTTAGAAGCACCAGTTTGCAAACAGCACTGGTGTTTCTAGCTGCTGTGCAGCCCAGATATGTCAGATATGTCAGCTTCTGGACCTGGTGGCCCCTTCTGCTTCTCAAAGTGTTGCTGCCGATGCACATTCCTAGGCCCCTTAGTTCCGCCCCACAACAGATTCTTGCATAAGAACTTTGAGTAACACTTTACTTAAGGCCATGTTTTTCATAATTTATCAACACATTCATGACAAATAATAATGCATTCATAAAGCATCATAAACATGGCTTTAATATTTGTCAAAAGGCCTAACACATAGCCATGTGCATTATGCATTATGAATACTCTGTGAAGCTCTCATCTATAATGCACTATAGATCCTTTTATAATGGCCAGTTTAAAATACCATTAAAATACATTGTACAGGATTATAAAGGTATTTATAGTGTATTATAGATGAGAGCTTCATCGAGCATTCATAATGTATAATGCACATGGCTATAACGTGTTCTGCTTTTTAATAAATAGTTATAGCAGTGTTTATAATACTTTATGTATGTTACAATGAATTGTAAGAACGGTTATTAGACTTTATGAATATGGGCTTCATGGAATGTGTTACAAACTTTCCAAGGACATGAAATTCTCCCCAACGCCCACTGAGCAGATTTGATTTTTTTTCTCCCAACTTCATTTTTTGTGTGTTTTCCTTTGAACTTAAAGTTTTCTGACTCATTTTAATCACAGAAGCGCTTTGAGAGGGACCTGAGGAGAATCTTGAAGGGGGCCGGCCTGAGAAGACCCCCGAAAGGATGGCACACACCCAAGATCTTCCTCAAACAATATGGAAAGGACCGTCACAGGAGTGGCGGGGAAGCTTAGCCTGGGTGCCCCTGACGTTTGCACGCTTCCATGATAAGTGTTCCTGATACTAGCACACACTTAGTCGGTCTACGTCTGGATTGTGATCATATACACCTGTGGTCATGAAGTGGACTGAAATGTGCAGGGGACTGAAATGTCGGGCAAGGGGACACTAAGAGAGAAGATTCTACATACGGGCTAATTACATGGATGTTCATTGACTTATTTGCTTATTGTGTCTAAATCCAGTCTCTCATTAAATGGCTTGTCTGTACACGTCTTTTTGACTCTCTAGAGTGTTGCTGTCTTGTAAATGATAGTCTTTTTAAAGAGAATTCCCTAGACACAATTAGCGCAGTTCAAGTGTCTGATTTCTAATGACACTTTCCTGATCCCGCCGGGGACCCGCCTACCCAGCCTTGCTCTCCATGCCTGGATGTGAAGAGTGGCCACCTGCAGCAACACCCATGGAGCTGGGGGTTAAGGGCCTTGCGTGCCACTGTTCTGCAGAAGCCAGGTGTAAACCGGCTTCCTTAAGTTCACTGGCACAGAAGCCTAGCCTGCTGAGCAACACTCTAAAAATACTTTATCGTTCATTTGACCATTATCAGACCATGGCGAACAGGGCTGCCGACTCGGGGGGTTAACTAGGGAAGTTTATAGTAAGTCACCTCCTTCCTCCGGGAGCGCTGGCAGGTCATTCATGTCCTCTGGGAATCGGCAGGTGGCAGCAGAGTTTAGCTCTTTTAGTTTTCTGCTTTAATGAGTGACTTTTTAATAACTTTTCCTTATGTGTCCTCAGTAGAGAGAATGTGGCTGCATTATGCAAATCGACCAGACCGAGGTGCAGGTTTCTCTTTTAAATTTTCCTGTTTTGTTTTTGTGTATTTCGTTGCAAAAAGCGCCGTTTCTCCAGTCTCCTCTTTTGTTAAGGGAGTATTTGTTCACGCCGTAATTACTTATGCACTTTGTAAGCATTTAGAAAACATTTTCAAGGTTTATTGCGTACAACTTGGACTTTTAAGATCTGAGGATCGTATAATTTATTATTCCTGGCCCATTTTTAACCAGCGTAATCGCAAAGTTATTTTTCACTTGGGGCTTTCCGGACAGAGCCGCTTGCTTGGGGCTGTTGTGACCACATACCCACCTTTGTCATCTGGCATGTGTTCAGCACTGGAGAGCGCCTTCATAAATTCACATTTAATATATAAGGAATTGACATCCGTTTATGTTGATTACTTCTGCATTCATAATGGCACTTATATACTTATTTAAGGTGATGCCAAGCTAGCCACACAGAGCACTTAATACACTTAAAGACGGCAATCCATTTCTATGCGTGTTAAAAACTGCGTGGGGTCGGTTGCACTTCCAGTTATATTCGCTTTATATTCGTTTTATGTTAAGGAGAAATTGCTGTTAACGGCCGGTGGGTATAGTTAGGATATAATCGTGGCTTTTTAGTGCCTGTAATCGTGATTATACGCACGGGACGCGCATCTTTGCCTCGGGATGTGGGAAATAAAATTGCCGTATTCTGTGATCAGAGGCGCTGCTCCTAAACCGCACGTTTATTCGAGAACCGTAACGGTGAATAATAATAATAATAATAATAATAAAGGGGAGCTTGAGAAAAGCAGTGGGCCAGGTCGCCGAGAGGAGGGGTTTCGGGGAGCTGCGCTTGTGGGCTTGGGCTCGCTGGAATAAGCGGTGCCACATGCATTCTTAGGGAAATCATTCCCATCCCGACGCAGATCGGACGCGGAGCGGAGCGAGGAGGACGGTGCTGGCTGCCGCGCTCCCGTCGGCCTTGTTCATTTACCTGGCTTTTGTAGTTTGGATGTTTCGGGATTGTGGGGATTCCCAAGTGCCTACAGCTTAGAGGCGTTTTCCGATAACTGCGACCGAGTGGCAGCGAGATGAAGGAAAGCGAAGATTAAGTTTCTGAAAAGTTTGCAGAAATCGAATCTTGTTCCTAGTTAGTTGCCCGTTTGGGGATCGACAGCTGCACACATCCTTTCCTGAAACTCAGAAACATCGGCGACATACCCAACTAAACTACACGGTTTCCTGACCTAAGCCAAAACATCCAACATGAAGACCACCAAACTGAAAATAGTGATTTGTCACGGTAAGTTCTTAATAATTTTACGTTTTGCAATGTTTTTGTTGGATTTCAGATCTCTTCTGCAGTCTATTGTGTTTCGAAAAGTAACTCCAAAATGTTGCAGATCTCCCCAAGACTTAAAAACAGTATGGAAGAGAAAAGATGTGTACTGTTTCTGATAGTTATGTATCTTCACGGCAGCTGTTTCACGAGTTTGGCTGCATATGAAGGGGAATTAATCCGCTTTTAGATGCGCATCCAGCCATTATCATCCCCAGACAGCACAATTAGGGGAATATAATCTCAGCGGAGGTGTCGCCGACAGGCTGCAAGTTCGCGAACCCATATAAGTAGTATTCTTAAAGGCTACACATGTGATGTATAAATATGTATTTTCCAAAAGGAAATGAAAACAAAAATGCGGTCAGAACCGAAATTAATCGCAAAGACACTGAAATGCAGGATTGACCTCTTTTTGAGATCTGCCCATTTGATTAATGTGCATTTACAGAAAGAGAGATAATGTTTGGCCACAATAGCCTGACCGGTTGTTTCCACTCTGATTCTCTCTCTTTCTCTCTCTCTCGCTCCCTTTCTCTCTCCCTCCCTCTCTCCATCTCCCCAATTACGAAGCCCTCCATGACAAGTTGGTTTTCTAATTGAAAATACGTAGTCTTGAGGTGTGGCGTTTGCACCCTCTGAGTAAGGAGATAGTCATAACGTGACTAAAACCCTCTGGCCTGGCCTTGTACCCTTTCTTCTTCTCTCATTAGAGGGCTGTTAGAATTGTCCTGTTTTCTCCTGGATTTGTTTTACGACAATGTGTTTAGGATTAGAGTTGTGCACGGTAGGCAAGTTTCGCAGGCCACCTCCCCAGTGGGTGCTGAACCACTGGGTCTGCGGTGGTGTTTAGTTGGACTGTGGCAAAGCAGAAAATGGGGGTTTTAATGGCAGCACCCATTAAAATGGAGGGGTGGGGTGATGGAAAGCCCCTCTCTCTTTAAGTATTAATGATCCAAGGCGAGACTGGAGCACATCCTATGAAGTAAACAGCACCATAGGCAAGATGTTATCACATGTAAACCACATGTCTGTAGGCCATGTGGGGAACCAGAGGAAACCCACACAAACTTGGTGGGACATGCAAACGGCACCCACCCAAAGCCAAGGGTTAGCCACAGTCATGGAGGGGTGAGGCCATAGTGCTGACCCCCTAAACAAGCTGAAGCAAGACTGTGTTTTCTGGGTAGGAGTCTGTCCCAGAAATCCCAGGGAAGGGCCTGAAATGGCTATATTTCAGTGAGAAAGAGAGAAGGCTAAAAGCACATAGCTTAAGGCGAGTGAAACGGGGGTGTGGGGATAAGACGGAATGTGTCCTCACAGGGAGTTTTGCAGCTACTGTGTGCTGACAGGTCAGTTTGGAGATGTTCCACTCACTGCTCTTACACCATCAGAAAAAAGTACCAACTTGTACCTTCGAGGGTACACTTGCTTATCAGTGGGGCTGTACCCTCACAGGTCTGCCAGTTGTACTCTAGCTTTAGGTACCTTTCAAGATACAGAAATGGACTCTGGGGAATATTTTTGTTGTTTGTACTGTAGGGAACATTTTTCTGACTCTGTGTGTGGACATATTTATATTATGTTGTGGGGACCCAAAAAAACAGTTATTTTCTACCTTGTGGGGACATTTTTTTGGTCCCCATGAGGATAACCTCAATTTTATAAAAATCTGTATCTGCGATCAAAACACTAAAAATGCCAAAAGTCACACATTTTGTTTGATTACTTATGGTTAAGGGTGTCATAGTTGGGATCAGAGTTATGCTCATAGGAATGAATGGAGTGTCCCCATAAAGATAGGAATACATGGTATGTGTGTGCGTGTGTGTGTGTGTGTGTGTGTGTGTGTGTGTGTGCGTGTGCTGTTAGCATGACTGGAGTAGTGTAATCATCCCCATGTGGTTTCATTTAGCATATGAAAAAAATGATTGCTCACCAAAAAGACAAATTTCACAAACTTCTAACAGCAACTGTTCTGTTATCTTTAATGTCTCATCCAAATAATCTTCAGTCTCTTAACCAATGGTTATTTAAATATGTTATAGCAACCAGAAACACTGTAGATTATAGATGACTGAACCGGATGTTACTATTGCAGTGTTAGTATTATCGAGCACAGGGTGAGACGGAACAATAAATTATGGCCGTTACCTCAATAAACATATTAGTGCATATTTACCAAGTGTTCAGTCCCTTACAAGCTGTCTTTCCATAGAACAGAATACTGTTCGTATCACACAGGGACCAGTGTTAATGAAGGGCCTTATGATGCTACCCTCTCTTTTTATGTGTGGTTGGACTCCTGCAGAATGCCTTGATAGTGGGATGGGTCGGTGTGTGTTGGACGCACTTCAGACGTGTTTTCACTTATTAGCCACGGCTCTGAGGCATGAAAAGCAGCAGCTTAAACGTGGCAGTCTCGTTTTTGTCTCATCCTTTCAGCCACGTCTGCTCAGTCTTCCGGGACGTTTGCAAATTATGGGTTCATGGGTAGTGAGAATTCTCTTTCTGTACCCTCTGGGGTTCCAGAATAAATTTTCCTCTATATCATTTTGCACCTATAGAAACAGCCACTCATCACTAAGGGGTGGGGGGGGGGACTCATCAGCCAAAACTATCAAATCAGGTTCAATGAAACGCACTTTGACTACTGCACTTAGCTGCTATGAGGGACAGTGGAATTTCTGGCCAGAGTTTTGCAGAAAATCATACAAGTCATTTGTCAGAGAATGACTGAACGCTTTGGCGTTTTCATTTTGTGACCTGTCAGCAGATCTGCATGTGTGTCATGCCTGTTTCTCATGAACGGCTTTCCTATTTTTCCCCTTTAGCGTTTGTTGCTGGCTTCCTCACTTGCGGTAAGTCATTATGAATCATATCAAGCTCACAAAATACCGCTTCTGTTAGCATGGTCACCGATACACATTTACTGTATCCTACTCTACTATTTTTACTGATCGTTGCTAATTTCTGCTAGCATATTCTCAGCTGTGTGCTCGTATGCGACAAGCATTGATGTCCGTTAATTCACCGTAGCGGATCTGGGAGATGAAGGAGCATTTTCACGGTGCATGCTAAGCGTGTGGTAACATGAGGCCGCCCGTCTCGTGCCAGTGCTGGGCCAGATGGGCCGGGAGAGCATTCCCACTGAGAGGCACAACGTCACCGCCCCCGTCGGGTCACGTCTCAAGCTCCGGTGTCAGAGCAAGCGGCTGGTGAGCGGGCGTGATCGGCTAGGCGACCAGCAGCGCGTGGTGCACTGGGACCTGTTCCGTGGCGGCCCGGACTACCCCCAGGTAGAGCGTATCCTGGACATGTTCCCCAGCGGCGACCGACGCCTCTACAACACCTTAAATAAGGGCCGTGTCAACATCTCCAAAACTGCCTTTGTTGACGGCAACTTCTCCCTCGTCATCAAAGGTGAGGCGCCGCCGTCCGTCGCCGCGATCCAGCTGCTGGATGTCGGCACGGCAACGTGGGGCAGCTTGGCCTCACGGCTCTTTGTCTTTGCTTAGGGGTCAGTATGAATGACCGGGGCATTTACACATGTCACTTACATCATCACTACTGCAACTTCAACGAGACTGTGAAAATGCAGCTGAATGTCACCAAGTCACGTGAGTGCCTGGCCCCCGCCGTCAGTGCCTGGCCCCCGCCGTCAGTGTCTGGTCCCCGCCGTCAGTGCCTGGCCCCCGCCGTCAGTGCCTGGCCCCCGCCGTCAGTGTCTGGCCCCCGCCAAAAGTTACTGTTATGTTGTTGGAGGGCTAGAAGAACTTTGCTCCGGTTCCCAAAGCCCCCCTCAGGGGCATGCCAGCCATTCCATGTACCGGTTAAATTTCACCACTAGCTCAATTAATTAATGAAATTAATTAGGCAAATAACCTAATGAGGTATTGCTTATCCATACACGGGAGTACTGGGCGGTAGCTGCAGATACTGGGGTTTTGTTTTAGCTACACTGACACGCTGTATATTCCTAACTTCCCTAAGCATAATAACGGCTGCTTTCTAAGTTATTTTATGCTCTCAATTCAGTTTATTGTAACTTTACTCCCTAAAAAATGATCAATTGTAAACCTGTGAATGTATCTCGCTGAATCACTGCTGATTCTTAATCCATGTTCCCCTGAATTTATTCCAAACCCATTTTAACGCCCTTCCTGGCCACGGCCTCCTTCTTCTCCTCCCAGCACGTAAAGAGCGCCACTTCTGGGATGGTGAGAAGGTTGTGCTCGTGGTGCTGCTGAACAGCACGGTGGCCCTCCCCTGCATAAACCGCCGGCCCCTGTGGACCCGGAGGCAGAGGGAGTCCGAGCGGCAGGTGGTGCGCTGGGATCTGCGGGCCTTGTGGGCCCTTCCCAGCAGCGCCGAGCGGCTGGTTGACCTGTACTCCGCCGGGGAGCCGGCGTGGCTGCACGGGGCGCTGTTCCAGCCTCACAGGATGACGGTGCCCGCTGAGGCCTTCACCCTGGGCGACTTCTCCCTCACCATCTCTGACCTGCGCCACCCCGACGAGGCGGTCTATGCTTGCCACATGAACCACCAGTACTGCGGCCTGCGCAAGAGCATCGAATACCACGTCAAAGTGGGACCGCCCCTCCCGCCGGGACACGCCCCCCAGCCGGAAGACGTCCCGGACAAAAGCCCAAGTAAGACATTTCTCACCTTTTCTGCTCAGGGGTGCAGCCTAGGTTCTATTAAAGAGGATGTACACATCAGTATTTATGATAGTGTTGCTGTAGCTATATTGCACATAAACAGCTTTGCGCAGTGATGTACTAACTGAGCTCTCTGCATCTCTTTGCACCCTCTTTTTGTGATCCTTGGCTTTCCGGTACTTTCTGTGGCATTCTTTTCCTGATGCTTTTTTCCCGTGGTGGTTTTTTTGGCATTCTCCCTCCAAAACCTCTGCAGATCCCATATTTGGGTGGCCATTTTCTTTCCCCCAGACGTCTGAGAAACATCTGTAGGGAGACACTGGCGCAACATAGCCTAGTTTTTCCTTGTTGCTCTCTGTCTAACGCTGACTGCCCTCCCTGCCAAAGTCAGGCCCCTGTTTTCAGTGCTGACAGGGGATACATATGTGTAGTGGGAACGGCAACATTGCCTGACATTCAGTGTTTGACCTGCTTCTGCCTTCAGGCCAAGTTTGAAATGGCTTTAGCAGTGATCTTAAAGCACAGCCCTGATTCGGGGGCCCGCTCTGTCCAGCACTTTCTGCATGCTTTCCCCTCTGGAGAGAGTCTCCTGACCAGATATTACCAGCTGGTGTTTGAGTTCATGCAGGGAAAAGAGACGGCGCGGGGGGGGGGGGGGGGGGTGTGTGGATTGACAGATTGTTTGTGGGAGAAAAAAAATTGAGGG
>JAODKM010000099.1:1971486-1995619 GCA_026780845.1 Petrocephalus sullivani | reverse complement strand
CTACGGAGTATCTGGCCCGAGACCCTCGGCGGGGTGGGGGCGGTGCATCCGTGCGACGCCAGCGAATCACCGATCAACAGCGCCTCCCCCCCCCCCCCCCCCCCCCCCATACTCACATTCACATTCAGTCTGTTCGCTGTCTTTTCCTTCGATTGGTGAAAACAAACTCCAGCTCGAAGGTGTGTGGGGCCAGAGGCTGGAACGACCATCTTCCACCACGGCCGTTTCTGTCCTGCCGTCAGGGAGACTGGAATAAACCTTCTGTTTGGGCCAGGCCTCTTCGCAGGCCGTGCCCAGCTGGAGGCTATGCTGTCCCAGTCACCCCCCCTTCTCACCTCTCTGGGGCCTAAGCTTTGTGGTGTTTGCTAGGAAAAAAGGAAGTCACATCTACATCTGTCGAGCATCTGGACAGCTGTTTAACCCCCCCCCCCATCCCCGTAAAGGACTGGCCAGCTCGAGGGGTGGGGGCATAAAAACAGATTGCTTAAGGGGGTGGGTGCTGGGAGCCATTCTCTAAGTGCAAACCCTAAGACTTACTTTTTCACCGGTAGTGATGTCTCATTTACAATGTGGTATTGTAGTGGATAGTTTGGGGGATTACTGCATCCATTTTCTTTGCTACACCGAAACACGGTGTAAACAAAGGCTTATTTCGTATAGTCTTCATAGCTTTTACTGTCAGTTCTCTAACTTCTTGCTCTTTGTTCTTCTCTGCCTCTTTATCTCAGCGAATGGTCTGGATTTTTGCTTTTTGACACAATGCCAAACTACACAGTCTCACAGAATCATAACACTGAGGCTCAAAGATGCAACACGTCTTCATTTCGAAGCATGACTGCCTGCATGTAGCAAGAAGATGTTTTCCCCTGCATACCACAGAATGTGCAGCGCGGAATGTCGATTGAAAGCCTTTAAAAAGCAATTAAAAAATTTAAATGCAAACAATTTCCCATCCACTAATTTTGACTATGCGGCACAGGGGCTTGGAATGAACTAGCGCAAAGAATTAGCTGCAGACTGTAATTTTTAATTAAATTATCAATGATTAATACAAAATAATGCCATAATTAATCAGTTTGTGATCATTTTAATATGTATTTATTTATTTTAGCCTGTTTTATTTCTCACATTAAGGAAACAATCCAAAGGAACGATTCCTGATTCCTTCCCCAGTTCCTACCGTTATTTAACTGATCATCCAGTCATTCATAATGAGCAAAGCCACAGGGCATAAACTCAAAGGGGTGACTTAAAATAGATTATGCAGCGCAGTGCAGTCTTTCGGGATGCAGTGAGCCCAGCCACTGCACCAGCCACTGCACTAGCCACTGCAGCTCGCATTGCATGTGCCGGCCCTCTTACACGTCCCTCTCTCGTCTCACTTTTCTTTATCTCCTCTTTGCTTGTTTAGCAATAAAGAAGGAATTAAACATGACAAATTCGGTTCAGCTGAAAAACACCCCACCCCCTCCTGGCCACTACCCCCTCCCCTCCCGACTCTCATTTGGGTTTGGACTTTAAGCCAAAATACAGGAAACCGTAAAGACCAGAGCCTCTCAGTCAGCAGAAGACGGCGGTTGATGTTTTCCATGCAGCTGACTCCCTCGCTGTTTTCTTTAAAGGCCCAGCGTTATTGTCCAGAGATGTGACACGTTGATTCATCTTGAGGAGCACAGCGGTGCTTATAAACCTCTTATTCTTGTTTTAACTTTTCACCATCAAAGCTTAACTGATAAATTTCATGAATAACTCAATCATTCACAAGGTCTATCACTTTATATTTAGCACAGTTTAGCACAATTAAGTTCAAGCAGGCTGATTTTGGGTGCAGAGGTCATTTTGAAGGCTTTCCTTCTGAATTATAAGGAGTGTATCCCAAAGTCATCTTGGTTCTGAACAGGCACCAGTGCCGTGGATGTACCTGTAGTGAATGTCATCATATCCAAGCACGGAAGTTACCTCTACATCCTGACCATCCTCCTCATTGTCATCGTCATTGTTGTGATCTTCATCGTGTTGCTGACCTGCCAGTTCAGGAAGCGAGGTACAGAGGGCCATTCCCCGCCACTCCTGTGTCATGTGACCTCTTTTTTACCTCATAGACATGTGACCTCTGATGTCATTTGTATTTCCATTCCTGAAATTTTGAGTGGTTTTGTTGTTCCAGGCTTGGATTATCACCTAGGCAGGACTGAGCGGTGAGGATGCATCCCTTTATACAGTATACAACCATTTAGAAGTGCTTGCAAACATTTCTGCCTGTGTTTACAGTCTTCTGCCTCATCAGATGACATCCGAAAAATAACATTACTAATGGACATTGTTCATAATCAGTCCCCATGGATTGTCTATGTGCTGTTATGAAATCAGTCTGTTTCAGACGCTATCCTCTGCTCGTTCACGCAGGAACGGCACACCCACTGGTGATGCAGGGATGGGCAGCGTGGAGCTGAAGATGTGCAACCAATCACATGACAGGCCAGGTAGGAAGCTGACCATGGTGGCTAGTGTTGCCTGGTGACGTCCTTAAGGTTCTTTATTGAAATTGTTCCTTTAAAACAAGACTGTAGTAGAGGACAGAACTGTAAGTCACTTAGGACAAATGTGATTTAATTTGGAACATTGTTTGCACATTCACTGTGGCTTACCACTGTGGTCATTCAGGGGAGCACACAGCTGTCTATTTCCTCCCTGTCCTAGACTACAAAAACAACATCTGGAAGGAAAGGGTGGACGTGTCGAAACTGCCTTCTCCAAAAGTTATTGACTTGGACACAGGTAACAAATGTCGGCTTCATGTAAGGGGCCGCAGAGGGGAAGGAGGAAGATCACGGGCACGAAATATATCAGCGTTACAACAATGAACACGTGTCTCCCTTCCTTTTTCACAGAGATGGCACAACGGATGTGGAATTAACATGCATCACTCTATTGCTGGCGGGCCCAGGATAGATGCAGACTGAGCTGTTTTTCAGAACATAAGTAAATGAATCGATGATGCCAAAGAGAAGGCGGAGCTGGAATCAGACATAAAGAACACCTTCCAGTTTTTAAGCCCACAGGACCAGCTGTTTCCCACACTAATTTCACAGACTTAACCGGTCTATTCTGACCTGCTTTTCTTTTGACTCAGTAGTGCTACCATCCATCGCCACGTAGTTAAATATGTACAGCTCTGGAAAAAAAGACCACAGCAAAATTTTTAGTTTCACTCATCTTTCAATTTATGGGTACGCTTCAGTGTAAAATGCAGATTTTTTTTCTGTAAACTGCAGCCTGGCTCTTCCCTGCTTCTCACTGATGAAGAACTTCTGCCTTGCCATGTGGGACTTCAGTCCTGCTTCTAGGAGCCTGTTACGAACTGTCCTAACAGTGCACTTCACACCACTCAACGTTTCCCATTGTTTTTAAAGTCACTTGATGTCATCCTCCGATTTATGAGGCCCTGCTGGATAAGTTGATGGTTATCTCTGGCGTTAAGAAGTCGCTTCCCCCCTCTGCCTGGCTGGTTTCTGGTCGTTCCCAGTGTCTCCTGCTTCACCTTATGCTTGTGTTGTGCTGTCTCAGAAATGTTAAGCCTGGAAGCAGCCTGCCACTCAGTGTAGCCTTCTGCCAGCGCAATTAAACCGGGCTTTAAAAATGTAGATTTTTTAAAAATATTGAGTGATCTATTAATTTTTTCCAGAGCTGTAGGTTGTTTGGTATTGTATGCTTTAGGTCTTTGTAGGATATTCTTAAAGAATCTATGCACAATTTTAGAGTAATAGAAGACCAGTTTATACGTATAATATTCTGGCTTGGAGCTTTTCACTGATTTTTTTTTTTACTGGCCAAATGTATGTAATTTAAATAAATATATTTGCTTAATAATTGTGTCTGAGACTTAGCACTGTAGTACAGTGTTAAATCCCACAGTGCCTTTGAATTATTTTATTGCTGTTTTATAAAAATGTGCATGAGTTTTTTTCCAAACTTCTTGTTTACGTAAGAAGCTGAACCAACAGCATAGAGAGCATAGTTTGAAGTTGACCCTAGTAGGCCTGCGGCTTAACTCCTTGGACCTAAGACAATACAACTGTACTGTGCCTGCTTGTAATCACTCTGTGGAATAACTGTTATAAGTAAATAAATGAAGGAACTGCTGCACCTTTATCCTGTAGTCAGTACATTGAAAATTGTTGTAATAAACAAAACCCTGCTGAAAAAAACAGCTAAAATCCATATTATGCTGGTAGCTTGTTTTAGCTGGTATAAGATGTTCTCTGATGGTCTTAGATGGCCATGTCCCAGATCTTAATGCTCTTTGATGGATTAACTGGCTGGGTCACCAACTGGTCATGCTGGTGTGACAAACTAAACCAGCTGAAATAACCATCTTAAGCTAGTATGACCAGCCAAACTATCAAACCATCATGCGAAAATGTATACCTTAAGATGGTCAACTACCATTAATTGTTTTTCAGCATGAGTGTAACATAAATACACTCCGTAGGTCCAGAGCACAGTCAATAAAAATTCAGAGATGGTTAAGATAAAGGTTATTAAATCAGGATGGTGATGACACGTTTTCATAACATGCAGATTATGTATTTTATAGCTTCGCTGATAATTAATTGTACTTTAGCCATTCGGTTATTGGGAGTATTTAGAGCATCTACCCCCCAACGAAATTCCAGAAGAAGTGTTACCGGGTTCTGCAAATCGAGATGAGCCTTTCTGACTACCTTTGTGACTGCCATTGTGACATTTATGGCATATAATGGCATTCTGACTGCCATAGTCCGTGTGGACATTCCCTGGGTGCCAAATGCACGATATGCAGACGGCCACCAGCTCATGCCGCTGGGTTTGTCGTTTTTCGCAGGTTCAGATGTGAATGTGAGCCGCATAATGTAAAGGAAACGTAAAGCTGGAAGACCGAACGAATATGGCAAAATTATTTTTAACAACTTAAGTTTCACACCTTATTTACCATGGAATTGTTTTAACATACATTTTTAAACTGAGCTGGGATATAACGTTTTAAAAGTAATGAAAACGTCATGTCCATCTAAAATGGACCATAAACCTATTTTTTTTTAAACACAGGCCATTTGTCAGAGATTCCTGAGCGTCTGCCATCCCGGCGCTGTATTTCAGATGGCAGAAGCAGACGCCTCTTTCCCTGACGTTCCCTAATGTTCCCTAACGTTCCCTAATGTTCCCGGGGAGGGCTGGCAAAATGCGGCCGGGGAACAAAGGTTCTAATGCGGGCGTCGCTGCCACGGAGCCGTGCGCATTTGCGCCGGGGCTCGCAGAAAACGCCGAGAGATGGGCGAGACTCTCAGGCGGCCGCCAGAGCCGCGCTGACAGGAAGTGAAGCGCCGCGTCACCAGGGGGCGGGCGGGCGGCAGCAATCACTGCAACAATGTAACAATAACTCCACATAATATATACATATGCACATTTCGACTAAATTAAACAGGCTATATAAATGAAATATAATCACAGAGAGGGAACTTTTAATTACACATATAGGGATTAGGAACGTGATGTTTAAACAATCAGTTTTATTTAGGCTTTCACAAATGAAAAGTAAAATCTGTTAAAAGCGATTGGCAATGATTATTCTTCGTTCTGAGAAAATAATTTAATAATACAGTATCATTTGCATTAACAGACTGCCCTCTGCTGTCTGGATTACGCAACTGAATTTTACATTTTTTTTTGTTATTATACGGAAATATACGAAAATGCATTCAAACACATTATAGATGGTGTGGCATTCGAAATTCGACGTTAAAAGGTGGCGGGGAGAAAAAAATGAATGATATGTTTTTTTCTCTAGTTTTTGGAAGTGCGAGGGCGAATCTAATAGCGCACCGTGGAAGCGTGCGGCCGCGGGCACCAGTGCGCTCTGCCCACTAGATGGCAGTGCTGGGTAGGAAAATAACTGGCAGGCGAATAATATTCCAAGATCGCTCTTGTAAGGATGTGAATCGTCCCTTCCTGTTTTACTACACTGTGCTACCGTACTGAGACACATTGGAGCCGCATAAGACACCCAGCTCTCGATTATGTCTGCTTTTCTGCCTGTGCCGTCAAAGACAAGGACATTTTTGGCGTGAAATACATCGTGATGTTTATTTATTAACGCTATATATCGCTGCCGCTGCAATTTATATTTGACTAGTTGGTAAACTAGCTGAAATTTGTATTGAATCGCCACAGCCCTTTTCCTTTTCCTATTTCAATGATTGTCCTAGCCACAATCTCATGGCGGAGACTAAAATAATTTATCATATCGACGAGGAGGAGACTCCTTATTTAGTGAAACTGACAGTTCCTCCGGAGAAAGTGACTTTAGCGGATTTCAAAAATGTGCTTAACAATCGGCCGGTCAACAGCTATAAATTTTTCTTTAAATCTATGGATCAGGATTTCGGGTAAGTCCCTGGAACTGGATTCTTCCTCCTGTGTTTTTTGTTGTTGTTGTTCGGTGCTTGTGGCATAGGCAGCCTCCCGATTGTCCGTGCAAACAGAATATTTTGCTTTCATTTGCGGAGATTGCTAAATAGCGAGCCCCGTGGCATTTTAAACGAGGACTGCGCCGAGGTCACATCGCCCTGCTTTAATTAGCCGAAGCTAATTGTGTAAAAACCCTGATTGGCACCTGTCTGTGCTTTCGCATTTCCAATGTAAGCCTATAATCAGAGACTCGGCATGCACGGAAGCGCTTTTCGTTATTAATGCTAAATATGATGGGGATAGTTTAGCTGTACGTGGTGATTTCCACACCGCGCCGTTTATTTTCCTGTTATTGTGTCGATGTTTGTATGCTGTGTATCCTGGCAGCAGCCTTGCCACTTGTTCGCTTGGCCACTCAAGTTGGAAAAGCGAAGCACGACAAATACATATTTATGTAAGAGTATTTTCGTTATAATTCCCGACTGTTACGCTGCCAGATTAAAGCGCCAGCGGAAATGCATGCTTTGCAGAATAGAGCATACAGCCGTGTGAATGCTGCATTATCCGTGATTTATAACCAAATATTGTACAACAATTAATTGCAATGTAAATAAAGTTAACGTGCAAAGGTGAATGGAAAGGCATATATATTTCCCTGGCCGAGTAGAACATTTTGGACACAGTTGCTTGGATATGGACACTTTGCCAGGAGAAGTCGATGCATATGTACGCCGAGTCAGAAATGCATTTTGTAGCCCGTTTCCCCCGTGCGGAGCTCGGCGGGCGGGCGTGGGTGGCCGCCTGATATCCGACGGCACGCCTCTTATAGCCGCGACCTGTCTGCGGGAGCGGGGAGCGCTGCCCGGCTGCGGGCGGCTCCTGCGGGTGCAGCCCGCGCGCCCGTCCGTCCGTCCGTCCGCGCGGCGCCCTCGCCCCCGTAACGCGACGCCGCGTTACGTCGCGTTACGTCACGCCGCGTTACGCCGCTCCGCTCCGGCCCGGGCCCGGATCCCGCACCCGCCCACCGGACTAGGCCGCACGCCCCGAGTCCGAACATGGCTGCCCCGGAGCGCGGGCCCGAGGCCCGGCGAGCTGCCGGCGGCCCTCCGTGCGGCCCCGCAAAAGGAGCGAAAGATAATAATGATAATTATTACAGACAGTCACCTGCCGCCATCCATCACTGGCCCGAGATTTATCTCCACGAACGAGAGCTATTTTTTATTTATTAATTATAATGACAAATGACTTAATAAGTTTTATTCTGAATAATTGTTATGGTGATTACACTGGCATAGATTTATTTGCTAATCCGGTGCGATTTACGCATAAGGGAAACTTAGGTACCTTAAGGTGTGTGTGTATATATATATATATATATATATATATTACTTATATGCTTGGCTAGTGCTGGTGCAGCGTGATACTGGCTAATTTTATAATATAACTGTATCATCAGTATAAATAATGGGGGGCTCTAAAGTGCTTATGCTTGATATAATCTGTGGGTGGGCGTCAGTGTGGCTTGTTAGGCGTGACCTGTCTTAGGAAGGGTCGGCGTTGTAGTGGCAAAGGGTTCCATTCGAGGACCGTAAGGGGAATCTCATACCAGTGTCATTGTTCCCAGGATGTGACACTATTAACTAGATCTAGCGGTACAGGAAGGCATATAAAGGCATGAAAAATCATTCAGTGGTCTTTGGCCAAGTAGACTTAACAAAAATTGTTTGTTATTTTATTGGGGGGGTGGTGTCTGTTAGAATTGCGTTGGCTCCCCAGAAACCTCCCAAAGAATAACATCATTAATTCCTTTTCTGAATGACCCAGGGGCCACACATTCTTAACAACATAAAGGTGACATGTTACACATGGAGTGAGGTTATACTCTGAAATGTAAATCTTGCCACAAAGAGGTTAGGAATGTTAAATAACCAGCGGTAAAATTTGTATTATTCAGAGAGAAGTGTAGTATTTATTCTGTCGTTGTCTTTCAAATTATGAGAACTGTCCCTAAATGGAGTCTTTTTTGTCTTGTGAGGTAAAAATGTTTGTCCTCTTTCTCGCCTTCCAGTGAGGTACTGGCTTTGACTGGAGTTTAGAGGTCAGTCTGGTTATCTAACTGGTTTCCTATTACATGAGTTTATGAGCCAGGTCACAGTCGGCAAACCTCTCCTAATTTATTGTTCTCTGGAACTGACCCAGCATGCATGTCTGTCTTGTCGCTCACCTCGGGCACGGCCTTGGTTCAGCAGTGTGGTGCACACGTGCGGACCGTCGGCGGCCAATGAAGACGTCTCACATCTCACCTTCCGCAGTCAGATCCAGCTGGCTTGAAGTGATGAGCTGTTTGGGGCCTAATCGGCATTTCCAGTCTCGCGGATTGAGGGGGTTAGGGGGGTGATAATTGGCCAATCTGTTTGTGTCGCGGTGTAGGTGACTGGGATTGCCTGGTCTCGTGAGGTCCCCTCAAAGCTGTCCGTGGCGGAGGGATCACGTGATACGGCTCACTCCGACCGGTGCTGCTGATCCAGCTGGCCCAAGATCAGGCTGCTTCCCAAGGGACTCGCTTCCACCCTCACAAAGGGATCTCCAGCCTGACTCTTTGACCCTCACAGCCTGTTTACTAGCAGGATGGTAATAAGGAATATACCACCACTGCAGGTTGGGGTTCTTTTGTGCTTAAGGCTGCTGGAGGAAATCTGGTGGGAGTGGAGGATGTGTCGTGCCTTCACTCTTGCTAAAGGGACATGAATTCCCTCAAGAAAGACGGAAATATGCCATTTGCCTCCAAATGCAGCAGAGGAAGGTGAAGCTGATTCACAAGATTTTGAAATACAAAGAATTATTTTTTTGTTCTGACTGAACCTAGACTGTTAGCATGCAGGTTAAGACACAGAGCGTCATACTTAGGGGTTCCAGGGATCGTTGGCAGTGCCAAGCTGCTGAGCTGCAGACAGCACTGGGATTGCAGCACTGGGATTGTAGCTCTGGGCGGTGGAGCCCCCGGGCTGCCGTGGCCAGCCCTCCACATCTATTTTTATTTATTGGCTTGAGTTTTTCCATGTTAGAAAGGGGAAAACTGGTGCATTCGGCCATCGGTTTTTACCACAGTTCCTCTTGGACGACATTGTTCTCCACCACATCTTTGCATTTGCCATAAGGAAGACCTGTAAACTGGTAGTTAGAGCTCCCGAGGGGATGTTTCTAGGTGTCTGAAATTTTGGGAGCCAGATAACGTGTGTCACAGCTGTGGGCAGCTAGGCTGAGAATTCGCCCGGGCGCATTGTTCCGAGAACCTTTAACATTCCATGCATAAGCTGGGTTGTGACGTTGGTGCCCCAAACGGAAATTTGGCAGGTGAAGCCCTGCTTGCCACCCCAATGTAATCTGAGTGGCATTTCCCAAGTGGCCAGGTACATCAATCCAGTGCTCTGTTTATGGAACATTAAAAAAAAAAAAAAGAAACAATGGTTGAAGGTAGCTGCTGGCATCTATTAAAACACATGGTATTTAAGTGTCTGGAATTGTAACGGACATTGTTGCTTCAGTAAAATATTTAGTGTAAAATTGTAAGGTGCCCTGTGGCCTGACATGTCCAGGATGTACCTCGCCCAGTGCTCTGTCCTTCCTGGGACAGACTCCAGATTGCCAGAGCTGTAATTGGATAACCAGTTGGCGAAGATGGATGGATGGGAAAATAAGCTGCAGCCCCCCATGTGCCGTGCGCTGAATTTAACCGCCGAAAGTCGCTGTAAACATGTTTGCATGCTTTTCCTCTTCTAACACACGGTGTCTCGAAAACGAACATAATTTAGCATGTCGTCAAAGAATGATGATGTTCAGTGGGAGTTGGTGATGGGCGACGCTAAGGTGAGCAATATAAGTGAGAAAGACACGGACACTCTGGCCAAGCGCAACAACTAGCTAGAAACATCTCACTCAGGCCATCCATAATATCTCAGAATGATGTTTATAGGTAGAAGTCCTGCAAGTAGCAAATGTGGATGATAACTGGAGAACAACTGCGAGGACTCTTGGTTTGACCAGAACACAGTTTAAGGTGGAATGCAATGAAAGAACTGTAATGCTTGATTGTTAATAATAATTTAGCAGTGTCTAGTTTTCCGTGATTTTGCTCACTGCAGTACAGACTTGCTTGTGTTACATGTAGCTGGAAGATTTCTTTACTTGGGGTCTGCTGACAGGAGCTTCATCTCACTGTTAGGGTGAGATCCTTGATCTCCCATTTAGGACACAGAATGGGGAAACGGGTGCGATACAGGAGTGTTTTCATACTCTTTAGCTAACGCTAGATTAAAAACGCCACTTGCAAACGCGGTAATGACAGCCCTGCTGTCTGCGCGGCTGGGAACCTGACAGTAGTAGTCGACGTTTGACGGCTGGACCAAAGCTTTCCATTTGTGTTCGCTGTGATGGGAGAGGTGGAAGGTGACAGGTCTCTCCTACACCCTTCTGCCGCGTCTCGCCTTTAATACGTGCACCCAGCTCACAAGGGAGGGGCAGCTGTTTCCTCGCCCCGTCCTGTAGCCAAGTACAAACCAGTCTTCAGCAGAGAGGCCTGCTAATTGCACTGCCTAAGGACGTACTCAAACAGGAGGCCGTGTTGCCGGAGGGGCTTTGTGGAGACGCCCGGTGCAAGCCTCGCTCAGCTCACCGGCAAGTTTTAGCGGCTTTTCCGTACTGTGGCATTCCTCCTGCAGATTCTATAGGGGGACTTGATCAAGTGTCATGGCGACTGACAGTCACGGTAATTACTGGATGTCTTGTGGACAGCGTGAGAAGAATACATTTCACAATTATTATTTTTTTTTTACATTGAACGTTTATTGCTTTTTAAAGCTGTTATTTGACATCCTGGGGCAGAAGTATGAATTCCTGTAACACCAGCCTTGTCATAAACACGTAGTCCTTTTACTGTTTAATTTGAGGTTGGTATAAGGCATATCTATTGGATTTTGTTCCATGTTGAGCCTCTGAAGCATAGCCCAAGTGGCCATCGATCATCCTTTGATTCCCATTGAAGCCAGCACAGATTATTTTCGCATTAATAATGAGGGGATTTTAAAGTGGATTCTTGCTGCAGCAGTGTTTGTGCGACGCCCACGGTGGCGACAATCAGAAAACGGTAGTTTTGCCACACCTGGGGAAAATCCATCCGCAGCCCTAGTCAAACATGCACGCCTGGGCGCTCGTGTACCCTGAATCAGTCACGTGCCAAAAAGTAATTCAGTTCACGTACCTTAATTGAAATATATAATACTATATCACAGATGCATGGCTTTTTCATTGTGTCATTTTTCACCTACTTGAGAGTTTCAACACCCTGAGGCCAGTGTTTCCCAGCGCAGTCCTCTGGGACCCACAGTCAGTCCATGTTTTTGCTCCCTCCCAGCTCGCTGCCTCCCTGCTTGGAGGGAGCAGAAAGGTGGCCTGCCTGCAGGTGCCCGAGGACTGGAATGGGAAACACTGCCTTAGGCTATTCACTCTGCAGGCCCTTAAAGCAACTTCTAATAGCTGGGAATTTACAACTTGAATTTTTACGCTTAATTAAAAATATGGTTTACTCTAGAAGTATGGTAGATTTTACTGGAATGTTTAGCCAAATTTCTGAGCAGTCCCTGCAAACGGTCATTCCTTTATTCCATTTTGGATTATTTTGATTTCTTATTGTCCCCACGACCTTAATCAGGATAAGCGCTTAGAGATGGATGGATTATAATGAGAATTCAGCTCTTGTCCTGCTCTCTGGTTTTGCCATGTACAAGACGCCCTCATTCCGTTTATCTTCCTGATGGGTTCCGAGAATCTCACACACAGTCTCAGCAGAGGGCCAGTGGCGAGCTCGAGTTGATTGTTGCCTCTGTGTGTTTTGTAATCAGATGGTGTTAGACTTCTGCGTTGCAGGCGGGAATAATACTTTGTGCTGCCAGCCTGCTCGGATAGCTGGCCTAATCATATTCTGCCAACAGCAGGGGCAGCTGTTATGCTGAAGTGAATATCGACGCCAAGAGGTGACAGGTCCGGCCACATAGCTGCCTTTTTAAGCCTTGTTAGATCTGTTGGTGATATTATGATGACGTTTTATCAGTGCAGACTTCCTTCGTAATGTCGAACAGTTTTCTGCTGTAGTTGGGTGGCAGACCTTGGGGAGAAGGCCAGTGAGTACTTACACTTAAGCACACACAGTGTTTTTGCTCATGCATAAATGGTTATGTCAGTGTTAAAGTTGTGGGCAGATTGGCAGTCTGTGGCTCCGCAGGACGAATCTCCGTAGCTGTGATCATTAGCTCTCGGGTTTGGGCCTGGGCCTTGGCAGAGTACTTACATACTTACTTTTGTGCCTGTACAATGAGCGCCGTGACCTTTATGCCTAATAAGCATGGGGGATGCAAAAAGCTCATAGGTTAAACTTCACTCGTTAATTTCATTCGGAACTACACCACCTTCCCATAAACAATGGAGGATGAACAAGTTGATTTGTTAGTTATTGGGGGGATCGACTGAGATCAGAACGGGGCACCGCCTTCTGTTTCCACAGAATAAAAAACGATGTAGAGTTATTCTGCTAATAAGTTCTAGCAAGTTACACCGGTGGCACCGGCCAAATTAGACTAAAGTATATCGGTTATCAAGTGAATTTTCTGATGTTGAAGTCTGGAGGTGCAAGCAAGATGGTATTCAACATTAAATGTAACTGAGGTACAAAAATGATTCCATTTGCTCAATTTTTGCGCCGCTAATTCTCTCTTTCTCGCATTTCTGCATAACTTTCAAGTTATCGGCGGTGCTTGTGGTCAACCAGTTAGCAAATTTATCATTAAAAGCCCCACCCCAGTAGTTTACGTTTGAACGAAAAGTACCTGACTACCTGTAGCAGACACTAAGAAAGGGTTCCGGTACTGCGTCTGAGGGACCCCAGTCCGGCCCTGTTCCTGCCATGGGAATGTGACAGAAGTTCCTGGTTCCTTTCTGAGGTGGGAAATGACCTTTTGTGTGTGTGTGTGTGTGGGGGGGGGTTGGATAAAACCTGCTTTACCACATTTTTTTAGGTCCCTACAATATAAGCCTCATTTTTATAAAAATCTTGTGTTGGCAGTCAAAAACCTAAAATAGACAAAAGTCTTATATTTTGTTTGGTTACTTATGGTTAAGGTTAGGGCTGGGTAGGGGTTAGGGTTATGCCCTTAGAAATGAATGGAGAGTCCACACACTGACAGCAATGTAGGAACTGCGTGTGTGCCAGGTGCATGATGGGATACATGCAAAGAAGCATTCCAATGTACCTGTACTAGTGCAATTAGCAAATAAAGCAGCATTACAATTTTTTTCATTTAATTTCTTTTTGCAGAAGTCCTTGGCTAGAGAAACTACGAGAGAAATCACGCACGTTTTCCAGAGGCCCAAGTGAATTAAAGTTGTGCATTAACTTGCGAGATTTATTGCACTATGGACGAAATTTGCGAACAGTGACAGAGTCTGTCAGTGTTTATTCCCTCGTAATTGGTGCCTTCAGATCTCATGATGCGCCAAGTTATCCAAAGTTTGCAGTTAAATGCCCTCAGCAGCCCATTTCAGAGCGCTCTGAACTTGGAGCAGAAATTTGTATTTTCTCTTGCTGAATACACTGTATGGTGAATTCACGATGTTCTAGTCTATTCATTTTCTAATATGCTTTGCTTTTGCTGCATCCTCAGATTTTTTTCCAGTGTATACATGTGTTGTTAGAATTTTTTTTCCAGTTTGAAGCTTGGAAGCAAAAATTTTAAATCCATTCTGAAAATTTATTTCACTATGTGAAAGTAACCCATACACTTGATTTTCTCCATGTCCTTATGTATTTTACTCTGTGAGAAACATCTAGTCACAATCCTGAGAGGAATGCAGACCACAGAGACCTTACAGAGCTAGTAGCTGACAGGGAGAAACTTAGTGACCGTTTTAATGACAAACACAGATAGGTGTCAGTGTGCCTCAAGTTGAAATGCCAGATGGAAAGATAAAACTGCTTTTATGGGTGAACATAGTTTCTGTAACTGCATTCATTGGCTAGTTGGTATTGTGTGACTAAGTGCATTAGGATGCTGTGCCCATCAATGGAAGATTGCTGCCTGAAATCCAGTGGTCAGCAGAGTGATGTCACCGTTGGGCCCTTAAGAAGGGCCCTTAATGCTCCAGGGACTGTCTAATTCTTCCGGCTCATCTGTATGTTGCAAGTATCTGCTGAATAAGTAAGAGTAACGTCTTGCTTATATTTATGTGCGGCCGCTACGTCTTCATTCCAGAATATGAAGGAATTGCCTTGGAATGCGTTCAGATTCCATCAGACGGTCTGTCGTCGCTGTTCCGCTGAGTTGGCCGTTGGAGACACGCGGCAAGAAATCTTGAAAAGTCATCGACCCTCCCACCCCACCAAAAACTGTTCATCTTCATCGCCTGAACGGCCACCCAGAGCCATCGCCAGTGCGAGCTGTACCGCACGTGCCATGAGCCGAAAGGGAGCCCGGTGTTTAGATTTCACCCTCTTATATCATAAAGGCTTTAGTAACTTTCAGGGCTCAGGTGCCTTGGATAGTGCGACATTGGGTGAGCGCGGGTCCTCACAGGCGACAGGACCACTCACACAGCTCTGACTGTCCGCTTCGCGTCTGTCGTGCCGGTCGGCGGCATGTCACCCCTTTCAGTCTCTTATGGTAGCTCTCCTCTGGCTTCCCCTCACCCGCTTCAGGCCAGTCCTGTAGAATGTGACACCAGGACAGCAGGTGCACCCTGGGTGAGGTCAGGGGGTAACTGAGAAGCATCCCATGCAGGAATTTACAGCCCGGGTCAGGCACTTCTCCCAGTGAATGAATCTTCCTCTGGTCTGCTGCCCTTTTTAGTGTTCACTTCCATACACGTGGTTTTCACCGCGGTGGACAAAGTCGCCGCAGCTCTGTAAATCCGTGTTAATGAGCTGATTGCTCGTAGGGTTGTCGTGTGATTTCAGCTGCTTAACTGGTCTGTTTATTTAAAGTAACAGGTGGATCAAATCCATTCGCTTGGTGAAAGGTATAAAAGTAGGAGTTCCTTCATGTGAGTCATTACGGTACCTGTTGGGAAGAGCTTGATTGATGGCAAACTTTTTTTGGCAGTCCATTGTAACAGTTGCTTGGCATTTCCAGGTCATGGCGCTCTGGATGTACACAGTTTCACTTTGATCTGATGCATTATGTGACAGTTCCTAGTATCTAGCCCATCGTGAATTTGAGGATGGGTCTGTTGGCAGAGAGGGATTACAGGCTTGCTGCTCTGACCTGATCTCGACTCCTTTTCTCTCTCCCTCCATCTCCTCTCCTCTCCTTCTCTCTCAAACTGTCTCTCTGTCGGTCTCTGTGTCTTTCTCACTCTTTCTCTCTGTCTGTCTCTCTCTCTGTCTCTGTGTCTCTTTCACTATGTCTCTCTTTCTCTGTCTCTATTCCTCTCTCTCTCTCTCTGAGTCTCTCTCACTCTCTCTCTGTCTCTCCCGCTCTCTCTCTCTGTCCATCCCACAGGGTCGTCAAGGAAGAGATTTCTGATGACAATGCCAAGCTGCCCTGTTTCAACGGGAGGGTGGTGTCCTGGGTAAGGCTGATGGACGGTGCCCCGCAGCCATGGCATAGCGTGTTGCTGTGGGCCTCGCCACAGAGCAGGTTACATCATGGCTCTCGCAGGCCCCCACCCCCCCATAATGAAGTCACCAGAACACGGTTACCACCTAATAAGATGCATCTTGTTGGGATGTATTGTACTTTAACGGCTCACATCTTCAGATAGAGTTTTTACAGAGAATAATAATAATGTATAAGCTGTATATATTCTGTGACAATAACATAATATCAGAACTCAAATATTGTATTTGCTGTGGTCGTTATAATAAAGCACACAGCACCTAATGGTAATCTTTTAGAGAATGCAGAGATTATAATTATTGTTGGTATAGCATAATAGTATATCAGTAACGGTATTAGCAAAGTTTCACAGAGCATAAGATATCACTTCACAGCAGAGTTACAAGCTGATTTGAATACAGATTAATGCTCTGAATCAGAAGCCAGGAGTACCCAGGGCTGTGTGTTTTGACAGTAATGTTGTCACAAGGCATTGTGTGGGGCATTTCTAGAAAAATGTACTCTGTGTTTGGCTAGAAAAATGTACTCTAAAGGACTGCAAAGAAATATTGTAACATGTGAGCTGTTCAAAGATCATAACCCTGTTTTCAAATTGTCTGCAATGTCAAGATAAACTATTTCTTTTCATCATGAAACATGTGCCGCTTTACCGTGCAGAACAATTCACCTCCAAACAGTTTTCCAACCTGGAGACTTCCTGCAGTGTGATGCCATTTGTATTCATAAACGGAAATTAAAATATGGATTACCAAGTCCTTTGTAGCTGGTGCTGGGGTGCACAGGGACCTTAATCTCTGCCTGCTTCTGTACGGATCCCCTATGCCAGGCTGTTGTAAGGTTCTTATTTGTTCCTTTAAGAATAGGCTTGGTACCCAGCCTGCACTGCTTTCCATAAGCCGTCTTATACTGCTGTCAGAGGGATATTAATGCAATCTGCTGCTGTCCAGATGCTGCCATGGTACCAGGTGTGAGTCCTTTACGTAGTGATGGACAAAATGATGCTTCATGAACCATCTTCTGTATTATTGACCCCATTAGATGGTGCCCTGTATTTGCTCTGAGGCATGTTTTGTGCCATTTTTTTAGCAGAGCCCACCATCTAGTGGGGTCAAAGAATACAGCAAATGGTTCATGTAGAGTCATTTTGTCCACTGCTATTGTTAGCTGCCTTGGGGCAAACTATGGCATATCTGATGGTCTGTCTGTGGTATTCTGTCTGCCGTCAGCTGGTCCTGGCCGAGAGCGCCCACTCCGATGGGGGATCTCAGTGTACCGAGAGCCATCCTGAGCTCCCGCCGCCCTTGGAGAGGACTGGGGGCATCGGGGACTCCAGACCCCCTTCCTTCCAGTGAGCACCCGCACTCCGCCTCACATCACACGCATGCACGTTCTTGTACATTTATACAAACATGCCACCTTATGACACCTTATTAACAACCATACATGCTTCTAACCATAAGTATCTCTGGACCGCCCAAAAACCTGCAGATTTTTCAATCTCGCTAAAAAGGATTTGTAGTATTTGAAGGGCAAGGTTAGCAGCAATCATTTATGCTTAATAGTATGTTCCATTATGTGAGTAATGATGTGGGTTCCACACTAGGGGGCAGGGCTGCCTATCAGTGCTGTGCATTAGCTACCACATGTGCAGAACTGGCCCTCTTGACCTTTGTCAGAGTTCGAGATACGGAGTCTGCCATCTGGTGGACAGAAGGCACCATGCATACCTTTGAGGAGACCTGCACCAGTAACAGAGATGGCCTGCACCCGCCCCCCACTCCACCGTGATGTTTTGAGAAGACCCTTGTGTGTGCCAGACCTCTGGTTAAATGTGCCTGGCAGACACTCAGCCCTCTCTGCGAGCCTGTAGCCTGCTGCTTCTCTGGCTGTGACGCCGCCCGCAATAATGGATGTGCTCCAGACACAGCAACAATAATCTAAACATCTCGGGGGAACCTCTCCCCGGGGAAGCTGCATAATGTTCCCAGCCACAAAATTTGCCTAACCCAGCACAATTACTCTTTTTAAAAAGGGATGAAACAGGAAAACGCTTGGTGTTTTCACTTCTAATGTACACTGGATTTGCTCTTATGTAAAACTCGAGCAAAATATTAAAGATGTTTTCTGAGCTACTTTGAAGCAGTCTAAATTTAGAAAAGAAACTGCTGCTAGCTTGTTGCCGTCGCAGCCACCATTGCTGGTTCTATATTGAGAACAAGCAATCTGTCAAGTCACGGTATCTGTTTTTATTGAGCGTTTCACATTCTGGCTCTCTCCTGCCCCCTGCTGGCTGCTATGGTGTCTTACTCCCGTCTTTTCGCTTAGAGGCGTGCCGACGCGTTTCTGACGCCACCTTGTGGCGAGAATGGGGAACAGCTCATAATGGGCGTTCCGACGATTTTTTTTTTTAAAGTCTACCCTTTATTTTTCTCAATTTTTCCCCCTTTTTATTACGAATGCTGAAATGCTGACATCACTGATAAGCAGCAAAATAATCGACGACGTGTGTTATTTTAAACGCTAATCCCGGGTACAGAACGCTGAAAAGCAGCAGCGCGCATTTCCCGGGGGAGACGGAGGGGTCAGCTGCAGTCTCGCCCCAAAGCGATCCGGCCCTGTGCGGCTGTCTGCCGTCCGCTTAGCCCTCGGCCGGCACAGCGCCGTCCCGGGTCGCGTCCCGGGTTATTCACGACAGGGGGTGCGGACGCCTGTTAGAACGCGCAGCCGAAACAGTCTGGTTAGTTGTAAGGAAAGAAAAGCGCCAGCTGGCACACGAACTGTATGCAGTTGGTATTTTTCGCACGCAGACGGTTTAAAGATGCGATGTAGTTGCGGCGGTTCGCCGCTTGGGGGAGACCTACACAGGCATTCGGAGCCCATCGGCTGAGAGGAGCGGTCAAGCTGCGGGGTCTTTATTCTACTGACAGCTATATTCCACTTTTTCATGTAAATCACATTATTTTTAGTTTTTTGTGCTCAATAAAATTTAATCTGAACTGCATAATGAAATACGCAGTTCAATAGTATACATTGTCTCTGAAAGAGAATCTATTTCATCACACACATATTGCTAAATATAAATTTTATACCCTAATTGCACCATTTTTGTAAACCATAGATAGAATGTTTAGTTAGACTGCTTGTAAATCAAAACTAATAACATAATGAGGTTTTTGGCATATAAAAAAACACCATTCAGCATGTCATCAAACCGTCTGGCTTCCCTTTTCTGTAATATGCGGCTGTGGTGTGACGCTGCAGTGTGTGTGACTTGCAGCGCTAACGCCGTGAGCAGCCGCGATGGCCTGGACACGGAGACGGGCAGCGAGTCCCTCCTCAGCCACCGTAGGGAACGAGAGCGGGAACGCGCCCGGAGGAAGGCCAGAGAAGGCGAGTGTGCGTACCGCTGCTCCGTCCTCTGCTTGCAATTTATACTGTGTTAATAACTCTGTAAGATCGGCGGGAAATCCTAAGTGGGGCGATTCTAAAATTTTTAAGGTGGAGGCAGAAGAGGGGCCAATGATATGCTTTGAATTGGTGAGTGACAGGGGAGGGGGCACTCCAGTGGCCAATTAGCTTTCAGTTGGGGCCAGTGTCCCTGTGGCCCTGCCCCTGTTACACTCCTGCTTGAATACCTTGTTTGTTTGGGGTCCTTATCATTTTGAGAGACTCGCTATAAATTCACCTGTACTTTCTGACTGATGGCCTCACTTTCTCTACAAGCATTGGCGTGTATGATAGTGAATGCATGATAGACAATAGGATGGTAAGCTGGCCAGTCCCCGAGACAGCCAAGCAGCCCCAAGCTAAAACATTCCCCCCACTATGCTTCACAGGTGGTATCAGCTTCCTTTTCTCAAAAAGCTGTATTGTTTTGCCAGTTAAGTGTCATAAGTGCCAGTTTTTAATGGCAAGCTTCAACCTTGCGCTGATGCTCTTGTTTGAAAGCAGCGGATTCTTCCTTGCTGACCCTCCATGTAGGCCGATTTTGTGCGTTCTCTTCCTTGTGGTTGACCTCTGCACTTACATTAAGAAAATCATCTGGTCCTTACCAGATTCTAAAATTATTAAATTTAACTGCAGGTATAAAACAACACACAGTAGATTCCACTGTGTCATTATTTATTTAGCAAAAATGAAGCCTTGTGGAAAGTACACCCCACGTTTCAGTAGCCTGTAAAACCCAGTGGTCACACTTGCTGGTGATCAGTTAATCAAGTGCATTTTATTAGCAGCTCCTGGCTGTTGCTTACCCTCTAAATCCATATGGAAGTGCACTTTATGTTTCCACCGACTGCTTCTGCATCTTGGCTTAGTTTTTGTAAGGTAAACAATAACACAGAGTAATGTCCTGTGTGTTGTTGTCCTCTTGAGGTTGCATTTACCTAATTTTAAGACCTGTTAAAGGCCAGATGATTTTTTTATTATGTCTTGTGATGTAAAACCTTAGAACCGACAGAATGCGTCTTTTTCACATGACTGTATTTACTGAAAAACCATTGAAAATGTAAAAAATGTGTTCCTGGGATAATTAGGAATGGCTACCAATATTTTCAGGTTATATTTATGCATTTTTAAAACCTTATGCTGCAGGGATTTTGCAGTGACAGTGCCCTCTTGTGGTGGATATGGACTGTTTTTTCTGAGTGGCGTTCAGCCCTGGAGCCATGATGCATTTCCAAGAAAGGCAGGGGCTGCAGCGCCAGAGAAAACACATTTTCTGCATTTTTTAACTGACCCAGATGGCTTATGTTTTTCTTCGGTACACCTCTATGCTCTGGGACAGGATGGATGGATGGATTATCTTATATGCCTGTGTGTGATTCAGCTTTGAATATGATCACTAATGAAAGGCAGCAATCCTGAGATTCCTCTGAAGGTGTCCTGCTGGAAATGTAGGCAAGCTGTACATTTCTGTGTGTTTTTAAAACGTTTTTCAAAGGTCACTTGGTTTATTCTATATGCAGACAGATTATGGTTTCAGTTTGGGATTCATTTCAGCTGTGGAATGTGTGTGTGTGTGTGTGTGTGTATGTGTGTATATGCACTCAGACACACGCCCACTACAGTTGTCCATCTGGCTTGCGGCCTGTCCATGTTGAATGCTACAGTACTTTGCAGAGAATAATGAGAGAATATGAGAATATGTTCTTTCCTCACTGAGCTCCGACGTCTCTGTTCACTGAGCTGGTATGACCTCCATGTGGAGGAGCAGACTGGGACACCAGCGCTCCTGTGATGGCCTTAGTGTTCACCGACTAGCAGACTCTGCTCTGCATCTGGACAAAACTGAAATGAAATCCCCGCTGGTCAGACACAGTGTTGATGGAATTTGGCCCTCAGGGAAAATAGTTGGGGGCCCCTGGTGTGGTGTAAAGCCCCAGGTCTTTTATTGAATGTCACCCACCACTTCCTGCTTTAACACAGCCTCCTTCTTCAAAATGCTGACAGCAGATGGAGCTGCTTTCATAAGGGCATGTGGTGTTTTGCACTTAGACGTGAAGCTGTTCCTCTGCTTGAGAGGAGAGCGGAGGAGATGAGAACAGGGCAGAGCAGGGGAGAGAAGAGGAGTTCAGAGCAGAGGAGAGCAAGGGAGAGCAGAGGAGAGGAGAGCAGAGGAGGGGAGAGCAGAGCAGGGGAGAGCAGAGGAGAGCAGGGGAGAGCAGAGGAGAGGAGAGCAGGGGAGAGGAGAGCAGGGGAGAGGAGAGCAGAGCAGGGGAGAGTAGAGGTGAGCAGAGCAGGGGAGAGCAGAGCAGGGGAGTTCAGAGCAGAGGAGAGCAGGGGAGAGCAGAGGAGTTCAGAGCAGAGGAGAGCAGGGGAGAGGAGAGCAGAGCAGGGGAGAGCAGAGGAGAGCGGGGGAGAGCAGAGCAGAGGAGAGCAGGGGAGAGGACAGCAGAGCAGAGCAGGGGAGAGCAGAGGTGAGCAAGGGAGAGCAGGGCCATCCTTAGGCAGAATCACTCCAGCCCAAGCCACACTGATTATTATCCCAGAAACAGCAGCTCTCCCCAGCCAGTCGCAAACCTCCTGGCCTCTACTGCAGCCTCGTTAACACAACACTCATTGATTAACATGGCTTGGAGATGAATAGGTGGACATATGGGGGAGTCGGGGGCTATAAACAGAAATTAAGAAATGAAATGCACAGTACTCACATAAAGTCTTGACGCTTGCTTAATTCTCTAACAATGTTGCAGATTTACTGCTTTCATAACAAACCGTAGATGCCGGAGAACATTTTGAAGGACCCCCCCCGGTTTCTTCACCCCCACTTTCCCAACACCCCACTGTGCTAAAAAAATTTGCCTAACACAGGGCATCACTTCAGGCATCCCTGTCCACAGCTGTGACTGAAGTCACTGCCTTACATTGGCTTGACTGACATCTTCATCATGGTAGCCTGCGTGAAATTGACACCCAGAATTCGTGTGAGGACGGAGTGCATTTCCCATGCTGAAGGGGCAAATGCCTGAGCACTTTGCTGGTCTCCGTGTTATTTTCTGAAGTAGTCTGAGTGCACATCCTGTATGCAGGACCTCTGTTTTATTTTGGTAGCCCCCACTGTAAGCATGTTCTGACGCAGTTGCTGTTAACCTCCCACATTTAGCTTAGCGTGCAACTTCACACTTGGCCCCCAAGTTGCATGTGCAACGAGCTGGTTAAAATAGCACACGTAGCTTGAAGGTACTGCAGTAGAAATCAGGGCTGGAGCTACCCTGGGTCCGGACAGAAACTGTCAACGCTGCCTCAAGATGTAATCACTTTGCACAGAGGGCTTGCGAGCTGCTGTTGATGGAATAGTGTGTATAGCTGTCCCAGGCTAGATCTAATTTTGACGTATTGGCAGATTAAGATACTGTACACGTGCGAGGCAGTGTGAGACAGAATTTGTAGTGCAACAAGGCGGCAAATAGTCAAACATTTACGATTTGTCTTGGTCCCTCGGTTACACAGGGATATTTTTTCAAGCAGCTATGTAGTTAGCAACAGGTGGTGTCTGGCTTAAGGACACAGAATGGTGATTTCAGGAGGTTTCAGGAGGAACTTTCACAGGATACTTCAAAGAACCTCAGTCGCTCTAATTTAATATCATAAATCATTCAAATACCCAGGTGCATGAACTGGATATAATCTCGGGAGAAAGTTTCATTCACCTTAGTCATTGCAGCCATCATCACCTCTAGCCTTTGTGTCTCCCTTGCTCGGGATTTTGCACTGGCCCCCATTAGAAATATGTCCGCCCATGTCTCCGTATTTGTTTTGCAGTGAGGATTTGTCCTCAGACAACATGCCAAAGGATTAATTATCCCCAGCAATCTTACCTGGTTTTGATTGAGTTTCTGGCTGTCACTAGTTTATTAGCGCTAATTAAATGTGAGAAGCCCGGGAATCTGGCACTGCACCCCGTTAACAGTTGAAACATAGTTTGTACTTTTACCGGTGTAACAGTCTGAAGTATGTTGCCTTAAAAGTGAGGATTCAAGATTGAAAAAGCTCTGACTTAAGGTTGAGGTTCTCATGGTGTGTTCATTAGATTAATTGGTGCAATAAGAGCATTATAATAAATAAACTCTGGTACAGTGTACATGAATGCATAGGATTAAAGTCAGTGGCCCTCATTTATCAAAACGAGCGTAGATTCGAAGGCAAAAAATCAGCGTACAATCAATCAAGTTTGGCGTGTGATTTATGAAACTGGATGTACCTGGCCAATTCCGGCGTATGCACAGCCCCGTGTTGATAAATGCAGAGCTTGGAAACAAGCGTAATTCACATGCCGCGCCCATTTTTATTCATAGTTAGGTGGCTACGCCCACAGAATTTGCGACAGAATTTCCACTCAAGTGGAAATTGACGTCATTACAGCCGAAGTGGATCTGCTGTGTGCGATCACACACGGGGCACCGCAACGTATTACACTGACTGTACGTCACATGATTGTGTGGTACTTACTAGGGCTGCCCCCAAATAGTCGACTAAACGTTAGTCGATATGAAGAGGGCTTGGTCGAATACATTTTCATTAGT
>JAODKM010000099.1:1936026-1971386 GCA_026780845.1 Petrocephalus sullivani | reverse complement strand
GTTATTATATTAATATCATAAATTAACGATTATTCGACTAATCGCTAAAATGCAGGAGTGTTAGTCGACTAGGAATATCTTTAGTCGGGGGCAGCCCTAGTACTTACTATTCTGTGCAAATGGTCAGCAATTAAAGATAGTAAAAAATTAAATTAAAAAATCAATACACGGTAACATTGTTTTAAGTAAAAATCCTGAGCTTCAGCACAGATATCTAAAATATTTCATAGTAGCAAGGATTTTTCAAATACTGAGGTCAATAATGGCCAACCAGCGGCGTTTATGTACGGATAATTATCATTTTCATCAATTTTCATGAACGAAACTAATGAATATAACCCACAATAAACATTTCACCTGAAATCTTGATAATTATCCACTTAACATCATTTTAGCACAACTCCGATGTAATAATTCTCTGACAAAATTTGATCTCCTCTGACGAGTCCGCACTGACAGAAAACTGCGTACACCATCTGAGAGCTGGCGTGGGATTTGAGTGTATCCTACGCTCATGTCCAAATCGATAAATCCTAAAATTTCTGTACACCCGTTTTTATGCCGTGCACACGCTTGATAAATGAGGGCCACTGTCTTGCCAACAATTTTTCCCCAAGGACCAAATTCCAACAACAACACAAAGCCAATGTATCCAGAAACAACGGATTGCGCGGATTCACTTGTATTTCGGTCCGGGACCCTTTAGTTGGTCACTACCAGCTAAGTAGATCCAGTCAGTTGGCCATTGGTTGAGAATGTCCGCAATGTTGGGTTTGTCAACTACAGCCGTTAGCGTACAGAAGGCACCCTTCAGTGCTCATTGTGACCACCAGACAGAAGAATGTTGCCCTGCCTTCACCGCTCCTAGGTGCTGTCTACGCCTTCCTCCAAATAACATTGGAGATAGCCACTCTTTGTTTATGTCTGATTAAAGTGGGAGTTAGTGACCTGGTGTGCATGGGGATATTTCTGCATTCGTAGTGGCGATACTAAAACAGCTGCGTGTTCTACTCAATCTGCAGTAAGTGAAGTGTGTGTGTGCACTGACAGCCACAGTGTTCCTTGCATGTCTTGAGTTGAGTCATTGAGTACAGTGCCTGAACCCAGCAGAGTATTCTGTGGGGGTAGACATGTATTTGAGAGACATTAGCAATGCTTACATGTAGTTGAAGAGCACTGTAGAACGGGGTGGGAGGTCTTACGCATCCCCACATTGATGGAATTTTTTTCGCTGGCATGTGGAAACATCATCGGCATGTGACACCCTATCAGCCAATAGGGTTCTGTCCTGAGACTCAGCTTCGCTCCTGACATTCAAGTGGGAGGTGATTTGGATTGTGGTGTTCAGGAAGGTCCCAGCCACACCACACTCCAGTGTTTGGCAAGGAACTCTGTAAACTATGACAGAAAACATTCCTTTATATCCTGAATAGTATTATATATTTTTTTATTTTCCACTGGCATACAGGAACCAAGCCCACGGTTCCAGCATGCTTCGGTTTTCCACTGCAGAAGAGTAAAGGTGTTGCCGAGTTTGGAGAGCGGCATTGACGTAGTACCAAATAAGTGCTTATTTACTGTCCGCGTTGTGTACATCGTGATTTACTACGCTGTGTTACGTTTGCATCAACCCATAGCAGAATTAGTTCTTGGTGGCAGTGGAAAAGCACCAGTAGGGTGCCTGCGAATGTCATGTGATAGTGGAGCTGTCAACTCTGTCTGGCCATCAATGTGTCATTCTGATTACTTTAATAAGATCAAGGGTCCATATAGTTCCCTCTTGATAACTCACCATTCTAATCGAAACGGAACCATTGCATTTTTCCTGATAAACAGCTCTCACAAATGAACTGCAGCACACCTCACAGAGGCATGTTCCAAAGTCGCAGGGACAAGTACAGACAGCAGTCAGAAGCAATCGGTACGCCCAAGGTTCCCAGTATCCGTCTGGCTTAGGATATGTCTGTGGTTTCAAATGCTCTTTGAGGAGCTTAGGATTAGGACCCCTTTGTAAGAATGCTGTTTCTTCAGCATTCTGCACAGTCATTCCTCAGAAGCTAACAGAATGGCTCAGGCTGCTGGGTTTCAACATTGCTTAGTGCAACTGGATTTTGGACTTCCTGAATAAGAGACTGCGGACAGTCCGCTTGGGCACCAAAATCCCCAGCAGCCCACTTGCTGGACCTTGCTGAAGACCTGGACTCTCAACACCACTACCCTAGTCAAGAAGGCACCTCAGTGTCTCCAATTCCTGAGGACCTCACCATGTCCTACAGGGGCACTGTAGAGCATGTACTGACTAACTGCATCACCGCCTGATTCGTGGAATTAAAGGTTCAAGATTAGATTGATAATCAGCTTTATTGTCATTGTGCTAAGTACAGGTGCAGAGTCAATGAGATACATCTAACAAGGTGCAAATGAATTATATACAAATTATATAAATACAATAAATGCTGTAGAAGGGGAGTGAGCGAGCCGTCAAAATAAGAGTTTTGGGATGTAGCTATAGTTCTTCTTGAGTGTTTTGTTTCTGTTTTAATGGTGTGATGGCCTTTATGACTCTAAGGTCCTCTGTCCCTGTGGTGTCTCCCCTAGTCTCCCGTGTGAATGGCCACTCCAAAGTCGAGCGAGTGGCACGCGACTCGGCCATGGGCTACGACAGCACATCCATGATGAGCAGTGAGCTGGAGTCTAGCTCCTTCATCGACAGCGAGGAGGATGAGGATGCCAGCAGGTGCCCTTCGCCCTCGGCTCTCCGCAACCCAGATCCGCTCACTTGCGCCATTGTGGAGTTTGATAGAATAGTGTTTTTGGGCTCGTTAATTCCATGGCACTCAAGCAGGACCACAGAGGACACCTACTGAGTATCAGTCCAACCTAGACTGTGTGCACATTATTATTATTTTTTAAATTTTTCTTATTATTATTATCTGCAGTAATGCATCAGTTAAGCCGGGAGTGGCACTAGAAATCTCTGACGGGGATGGGGCTAAGCCTTTTAGGCAGGGGTCTGATTTTAATGATAATGAAGGAGAACACATCATTCAGACTGAGCAGTGTACATTTATTAAAGTCAGCAACCCCTCCAAAGGCATAACAGCTGCCCTTGAATCAGCAGATTTTCTTTATTAAAGTTCATGTCAGTCACTGCAATAGGCGACTCCACCTGCAGCCCCACGTTCACCTCCACCTTCCCTTCTCTCGTCCTGACTTCCCCTCATTCTCCATCTCTCTCTCTTCATCCCTCTCTTTCCTGCTCTCCCCCTCTGCCGGCATCTCCGCCCCCATTGCCCTCTTCCTTTGCGTCTCCCTCATCTTGCCCGCCCCCCCCGCAGACTCAGCAGCTCCACGGAGCAGAGCTCCTCCTCCCGCCTGATGCGGAGACACAAGCGGCGGCGAAGGAGGCACAAAGTAGCCAAGATGGACCGGGTGAGCATGTGTCCGCGGTGGCCCGCGTGATCCTGACCTTCTGGGCATACGCCCGACGTGACCCAAGGTGGCCCGCGGGATCCCGACCTTCTGGGCATACGCCCGATGTGACCCGATGTGGCCCGCGGATCCCGATCTTCTGGGCATAAGCCCGATGTGATCCAACGTGGCCCGCGGGATCCCGACCTTCTGGGCATACGCCCGATGTGACCCGATGTGGCCCGCGTGATCCTGACCTTCTGGGCATACGCCCGATGTGACCCAACGTGGCCCGCGGGATCCCGACCTTCTGGGCATACGCCCGATGTGACCCGGTGTGGCCCGCGTGATCCTGACCTTCTGGGCATACGCCCGACGTGACCCAAGGTGGCCCGCGGGGTCCTGACCTTCTGGGCATACGCTCGATGTGACCCGATGTGGCCCGCGTGATCCTGACCTTCTGGGCATACGCCCGATGTGACCCGGTGTGGCCCGCGTGATCCTGACCTTCTGGGCATAAGCCCGATGTGACCCAACGTGGCCCGATGTGGGTCACTTCACACGTAGCACATGGTACACTTAGTGGCATGCTAATGGCTGCGTGGAGCTGAAGGTGATGCTCAGTGTCCATGTCTCCTTCCTCTTTCCACAGTCATCCTCGTTCAGCAGCATCACAGACTCTACGATGAGTCTTAATATCATCACTGTGACCCTAAATATGGGTAAGGAATTCTCTGCATTCTTTATGCGGTCACTGGCCTGCTCGGAGTGTTGCATTATGGGTAGAGTATGTCTCCCTCTGTCCCCCGACAGAAAAGTACAACTTCCTGGGTATCAGTATCGTCGGACAGAGCAACGACCGCGGAGACGGGGGGATCTACATCGGCTCCATCATGAAGGGCGGCGCGGTGGCAGCAGATGGCAGGATCGAGCCGGGAGACATGCTGCTACAGGTAAGCGGATCATGGTGGGGCCACTTTCAGCCGAGGCCATTTGGCAGGATGAGATTCCCAGTTGCCAGGACGACGGCATCCCACCCATATGGGCTCTGTTGTATGTTGAATCTTGTGCTAGAAATAAGCGTCTTTTAAAAGGGTCTCCCCTGTGGTACCTTTCCTGGCAGCCAGACAGTGATGACGTCTGCTTCCTTCCTGTTTGTGCTAGCCTCTCTCCCCTATGTCCAGCCACTCATAAGCTTATCTGTGATGGATAAGGATAGATACATGTACCTGTCCCAGTCTCACAGTGGCTCGAGTTACTGATGGATGAGGGCAGGGGATCCTGGCAGAGCCGGGGAGGGCCTGTTCTGAGTGATCCTGTTCCACTTGGTTAAAAATACTCTCCAGATTTGGATTCCTGAATATCATTTCCTTTGGCTGGGTGTCAGTGAGAAGAACATCTGTCCTCTATCCATAATTCATGCCGACTACTTTCAGATGGTCTGAAAAAAAGGTTGAAATTTCTACGGACCCTGTCCTACCGTTCACCAGCAAAATAGCTCAGAGTTTAGCAGCACCCCACAACCATCACGGGCACGTTAACTGGGAACCTTCCAGCACCGCATCCTGAGTGAGCCTGTGCTCGCCTGGCATCTCATGGGGCACTGCAGGAATCAGAACGCAGTAACCACCTGCTGGCTGTTATTGGAATACATTGACATAAGGGTTATTATCTTATCCCAGGTGCACTTTTACTACTATTAAATAGTCTTGTTTCTCACTGCTACAGTGTCACAGAGCTGTGAAAACATTTTTCTTGCACTTACCTTAATTTTTTTCTCAGAATAAAACTGTGAAAAGAAAAATGTCAAAGATACAGTTATTTATGCTATGTTTTCATTCACTGCAATTTAAATGTTTGATATGAGGTTTTGGCTTTCTTGTCACACATCTGTTTTCACACCACTGACACTGGAGTCACTCTTGGAGCGCAGCCTTTTACCTCGTTTAGTACATAAGCATGTATGCTGCTACTGGTGGCTGACTCCAGTACTGCATCCTCCTAGGTGAATGACGTGAACTTCGAGAACATGAGTAACGATGACGCCGTGAGGATCCTACGAGAGATCGTGTCCAAGACCGGGTATGGGCGGCGCAGAAGTGGTGACTGAGAGCTGAGGGCTGCAAAGTCCATTTCTACAATGGGCTATCAGTCATCAGTAATGTCTCTCATAACAGAAATTTAGTTGTTTAGTTGACTTCCAATTCTTAGTAAAAGTGGAGTAGAATCCATTTTAATCCATTTTATACAGCTGGATGTTTCAGTGGAGATTTGCAGGACTATGGCACTATAACTGGATTACCAGCTCATGTCTGTAGTCAGTACACTAATGCTGTTGCTTTCAGTATATAGCAGCATTCCTAAGTTCATTCATTCATGCCAGACCCCCATGACCTAAGCTGACGTGGCTTTATGATTATGCTTTATGGTCTGTAATCTATGTTTAGGCTTTCTAACATTAAGCCGCAGGCTTATCTAACAGCCCACAGTATGAGTAATTATTCTGAGAAGAGAAAGCAGGAACCAAAAGTGAATTCGAGCTGAACAGATATGGAGAGTCCCTGCAGGGCCCTGTGGCCAGCCGGGCTTCCTCGCAGGCTCAGCACCCTGACCGGTCACTCCTGTCCTGCAGGCCCATCAGCCTCACGGTGGCCAAGTGCTGGGATCCATCACCCCGCAGCTATTTCACCATCCCCCGGGGTGAGGGCGCCCGGCAGCTGGTGCTGTTACCCATGCTGTATGTGTACCAAGCGGGCCCCCACCGGAATTCTCATGGACTCTCCCTCTTCCTTGTGTCTGTTTGCCCCCACAGCTGAGCCTGTGAGGCCCATCGACCCGGCGGCCTGGATCTCCCACACCACGGCTTTGACGGGGCCCTATCCACACTATGGTACAGTGAACTCCCCCAGCCAGTCCGCTTCTTGTAATGAAAGCTTCCATCCAGAACACTACAGATTTTATCAGTGGTTTCATTGTTAATTATTAATGAATCACATAACCGGCATCCAAAGCTGCTGGGCCTTCTGGTGTTTTATCTCAGGGTTTCCCAGAGTTGCCCACTGGGTGGCGCTGTTGCTGTCTCATGGCCAAAACCAGGGTTTCTCCACCTGTCCAACCACACAGCTCAGTTGTTCGTTGTTTATCATGTCAGCAGCCTGGGGTTCTCCATTGGTAAATTTAGTGGCCCCCAGTCGGGGTGTTCCCCTTGCCAATTTTTGACCGGGGGATGCCAATCAAACACCCCTGGTAAAAACCAGCAAGCACTGCCACTACCTCACCAAGAAAAGGAGGGTTCTTGTTAAAATTCAGGTAATTATTTCTTTTTTAGGGCTTCATGTATGCTTACAGTTCTCTTACAGTGCCCCCTAAAACTGATTCAGAGCACAGAAAAAGTGATAAACTGAATGGATTGCAAACTAAAATCTAATTTTAATATTTAAAAAATTATATGAAAATGATTTTTGGCATAGGGCATCACGCTATAAAACGCTAATAGTACAGGTTGTTGCTGGGTGTTTTTCTCTGACTGTCTCACTGCTCATTCCAGGGGACGGGTTCGACATTGCTGGTAGAGCTATCACCCTATCTGTAGTGAGAAGTAAAATATTGTGTTCCATTTTTAACAAATGTGCGATGCAGTTTGTTCCACATTTCTTCATATTGAAAGCTTATTCGCTGGTGTTTGTGACTGTAAGCACTTACTTTCTGTATGTTTTACTGGCATAGCAATGCTTCAAGTGGCGAAATACGTTCACTGTATGATTGGTTGCATTATTTTCTGTGATGTGATAGGCTGATGCGTGTTATCAAGCAATGTTTCTCATGGACAGTTTATAGAATTTTCTTGTTTTCTTATTGGTTAAATGTTATATCCCTGTGAGACAGCATATTGTTTATATCGCTCAGCCCTGTTCCCTGTGGAAATTTCACCAACTAGGGAATTTTCCCAGGCGTGGATCAGGTTTGTATGCATGCAGTGACCCAGTACGACCCGCGTTTCCCCTCCTGGGTTCCACAGCCCATTACAGGCCACTCACATCCTGCTACTGGGCCATGGACCAGTGAACTGTTTCCGGACTCTAACTAGTGCGAGGTGTCGCCTTGTTCCTGTAGAGTGTGATGACCTGCCGCTGTCGGTGAGCAAGACCGACATGGCCACCATCGTCAAGGTGATGCGACTTCCCGACTCGGGCCTGGAAATCCGGGACAGGATGTGGCTGAAGATCACCATAGCCAACGCCGTCATTGGTGAGGACGCAGGAGTGCCCGGAAACTGACACAGACTTAAGATCAGAAAGTAAAGCTGTGATTACCTTT
Organism: Petrocephalus sullivani; assembly: GCA_026780845.1. Classification (NCBI taxonomy): domain Eukaryota; kingdom Metazoa; phylum Chordata; class Actinopteri; order Osteoglossiformes; family Mormyridae; genus Petrocephalus; species Petrocephalus sullivani. The sequence goes on along the minus strand of JAODKM010000099.1, from coordinate 1,963,658 downwards.
AGAATGACAGTGGTGCTCATTGGGATGTAGTAATAATTTGAACATTAGTATTATTTGAATCCGGTGTGGTTGATGTGTTTGTCTTTTTCCCAGTTTTTGGTAGATTGCGGCAGCGGCAGCATCCGTGGCACAGTGATAAATGATGTGGTCTGAGCTGTAGTCTCTCTGCCAGGTGCTGATGTGGTGGACTGGCTATACTCAAGGGTGGAGGGCTTCAGAGACCGCAGAGATGCCAGGAAGTATGCCAGCAGCCTGCTGAAACACGGCTACCTGAGGCACACCGTCAACAAGATCACCTTCTCCGAGCAGTGCTACTACACCTTCGGGGACCTTTGCCAAAGTACTGTCGCCATGACGACCATACCAGGCCTACACCTGGGCACCTGTCAGACGTGGTGGAAGAATGACTGACCGACTTTCTGTGTTTCTCTCAGACATGGCAGCCCTCAATCTGAATGAGAGCTCCAGCGGAGGGGGCTCTGAGCAGGACACCCTGGCGCCACTTCCGCCGCCTGCCGCCAATCCGTGGCCAATGGGAGGACAGCCCTTCCCATACCCGCCATTCCCTGCAGCGCCCCCTACCTTTCCCCCGGGGTACTCTGACCCCTGCCACAGTTTCCACAGTGGTAGCGCTGGGAGTCAGCACAGTGAGGGTGAGTAGTGAGGGTGTGTGGGTCCTGGTCACGTAGGACTGGCCTGATAAGGCTCGAGTAGTCAGTCCTGACATGTGTGGCTCTTATGAAATGGAAAAACAGTATTTCTCAGGATCTCAGCTTTTAATGTTAAAAATGGTGTTCTGTTTGTTGTAGGGCTGCAACTAACGATTATTCTGATAGTCGATTAATATGTCGATGAATCGGGTGGAAAAAAATTATTTCCACCCATTTATTCAGAAATAGAACATTATCTAAATTGACGGAGCCAAAAAAGGCACAAGGAAAAATGCAAATAAAAAAAAAAAAACGGTAACAATTGGTTTCAACATTAACACTTGTTTTTTGTATTTAGAGTAATACACAAAAGCGATCTTGCATGGCACTATCACATACTCTCAGACGCAGTTACTTTCATCCCTGTCTAAATGCAATTCATCCTACCTCACTCACATGGTGAAAGATGGGACTATCTGGGCAGGCAAGTGTGTACCCTTGCCTACCTAACATGGCATTTTGCCAGTGAAATAAGAACAAGGCAAACACAGAATGGGTTGGGGAATAGGTGTCGTTTCGGCAGACGGGGTGTGTGTGTGTGTGCGCGTGTGTGCAAGTGTGAGCACCCACGCCGCTCCTGACGGGCCACTCCGTCACAGTGCAGTGTCGTCACTCTGACCTTATGTCAAAGTAAAGTTTCTTTATGCAGCACATTTAAACACAGCTTAAACTGACTAAGTGCTATACAAAAACAACATTAAAATGAAATAAAAGTAAAACACACACTCACACACCATTTTTCACATTTTTGTAATGTGAAGTGCTCCCACACTTTTGACGACTTTGGTCGAACCGGTTTCTCCACCTCTGTCATGTTTCATTTGTTTAATTTTATTTGGAAAATGCCGCCTCTGCTCTTCCTTTGCCACGCCTTTGGCCGCGGTCCGTCCAGCTCCGTCAGCAGGTGACGTTACCATCTCTGGGACATAGCGAGTGATGCACTAATAGCACGACACAACGAATCGACAATTAAATTCGTTGCCAACACTTTTAATAATCGATTTTATCGATTCGTTGTTGCAGCCCTGGTTTGTTAGCACCTTCTTAGGTGTTTCTGACTCAGAACTGCATTCCTGCCAAGTCTCAATGTTGAGAGGGTCTTGGGGCTATGAACTGTCTGTCACCACCTGGCAGATTTGCTAAAAGAAATGACAATGGATTTGGTGGTGCAAATGAGGACGAGTTGGGCACTTTCATGCGATTCCAGTTTTGGACAGCGCGGAAGTCAGAGTGTGTGTATGGTGCATCTATCTTCTAGTCGCTTATCGTGGTGTTTTTATTGCAGCTTAGGTGATGAAAAGAGTATTTTAAAACTGCACTTCTAAATTCTGATTCTAAAAAAAATCAGTATGTAACTAACTAGCCAAGTCAAGATGGATGCGCAGTGACATGCATATCTATTTGAGATGGTACGATTATTTGAATATTATTTGAGTATTTGAATACCTGCAGGTACCGATACCGATCAGATATTTTTTCCCCTTTAACAACTATTAAGCATTACATAATAATAATGATGATTATTGTTATATATATTTTATTTATAGGCGCTTACCAAGACACTCAAGGAGAATCAACAGTCATGAGATATTTGTATCAGTAATTCCCATTAACATGGCAATATCTCTGCATTTACAGGTGTAGCAGCATTGTGTCCGTATGCTAAGAAAAGGAAAATATCGTGCCCCCCATATCAGATCCAGAGTTTGTTTTTTTTTGCTGGTTTCAGCTTGATGCCGATAGTGGGTATCGGATTAACGGCATCTCTAATGTCTATTTAAACAAAATGAAAACTGAAAGTAAACTCAATCATTGCCTAGTTAGTTCCTTAATTGAACTTCTGAACTTTAATTGCCATTTCTATAACTGGATTTTTTAGTGATTCGCCCTTTTACTCAGTTTACTTGCTGCTTTTATGTATATTTAATTGCAATGATCGTTATTAGAAACTCATGCTGTTTCCACCTGCTGCTCCCCTTAGCTCTGAATGCACTAGCGAGGTCTTCGGTAGCTCAGACATGGCTGCCTTTTGTAGTTAGTCTGTTGGGTAAAATGTACTGAAACACAGGAGTTTTTTTTTAACTAAATTACTCCTGACATGCAGCAATAGAATTTGGTGTCAGAAAAATCATGGCCACAAGGGTCAAACATGTGAATGCTGCACTTTAGTTATACTAATTATTAATTGCAGTATTTTAAAAGCTGCCAGGTCGCAGTGTCCTTCATGCATATGTGAATAAATTGGCAGGTGTGCAGTCCCTGAGTTCTCACTCTGTGCTGCTATGGCAGGAAAGGACGGCTGTGCCAGTGTGGGGTTGGTTTGAGTACAATACCACGGTTCTTCATGGCCAAAAAACAATTGCTGTGTGTCTACATTACTCTCCATACATTTCAGAAAGCTTGGGATATAGGTATCCCACTCTGTGTCAACATGTGTCCCTGCCATGCAACACCCAGATCTTTCTTCCTGTTTAATTGTTCTTTTCTTCCTCTCTACCAATCAAAATCCAGTCTTTGGCCTTAGTGCTCTCCCCAGGCCGCTCTGTTCAGTAGTCTGTGCTTGACCTGCATGTTTTGGGGAAGTTACCCTATGCCTGTCCAGCACTCTTCTTGGATCATGACATTCCATAAATATGATTTGAGTGTTTCCAAGATTCTGCAGTGGTGGCATGGAAGTGTTGTGCACGGAGGTGACAGTTCACAGGCTTGTGTAAATGTAGTGAACTGAACAGCTAAGTCACCGGAGCTCAGAGCAGTTAGGGGCCCCTTCAGACCGCAATGTCAGTTACCAGTTTCCACAAGGATTACATTCCAAAAGAATATGAATGCGCAAAACCAGTGAGTGATGTCATTACCTTTCATTGAGTGCACAGCAGTAAACTTGTGTGTGTTCAGCCTGATGTTACCTTCATTACGGCCCACATCAGATCTGGAGGTGGAGCCAGTAAATGAATTAGTAACGCAGGCCCTTATTTAAGACTGCGTGAAATCACATTGCGGTATAACCACATCACGTTATTATCTCGTTGTGGTATAATCACGTGCACAATAATCCCCAGGGCTTTCAATGGTGGGCGTAAAGATTTGTCTTTTTGGTACAATATGGACGTTTACGCCCACACTTTGGTAAGCTGATTAGTAGTATGCCTAAAATATTAATGAGCGGTGTATTGTGACACCCATAAGTTGTTATTCTGTCTGCCTGTTTTTCTTTTTATTTTATTGTTCATATGTCTATACATATATTTTCCTTATTTCACCTTATTGTAAAGCACTTTGGGCAACTTTGTTGCTGTAATAGCGCTATATAAATAAAAGTGACATTGACATACGTTTGTCATATCATTAAGTTTATTATAATTGATTGGCAGAGCCCCCCAAATACTACTGCTTTGGAAGCGATCAGCACTGAGGTGATGGTGAAGAAGGGGACAGCTCAGCAGCCACCAGGAATCCCTATATGGTGATTCAGCAATTTTACGTTTGTAATTTGTGGGGAACAGTGCATAACAAAGGTCGCTTTCAGTTTCACTGTAGGGAATTTTTCCAGCGCTGCATAATATACTCTACTCTATAAATGAGCACAAGGCTGAATGTCACTTACTGTAGGATGAATGTAGCTGGAGTTCTGTGGCTGCAGCTGGAGTTATGTGGCTGCTTTTAGCACTGTCTTTCAGTGAGAGTTTCCCTGCACTGACATTTCAGGAGGCGAACGAAATCGGCATTGGTTTTGATTTGTGCAGTAAAGCATTACTGTGATGAGGGTTAGGGTTAGGGTTAGGGTCTCTCCATCCTTCTGGTAAAGCCGGCTAACCTTTCTGACAGGGTCTCCAAATGTCCTTTTTAAAATGCATGTCAGCTGTGTCATTTGTCAGCCATTTCTTGTCATGGCTTTTAAACAAACAGTAGTATTTAAATTCAGCATAATAGGAAATAAAATAAAATATGTGTTATCCATTAAAGGTCCAAATGGAATGGAACTTTTATAAATGGGAGGACTATATGGAGCTAAATTAGGGCCAAAAGTTTCGTTAATTTGAAAAAAAGATCTGAAACTGAAAGTTCAAGTTTTGCTGTTGAACTTTAAAAAGTACAACGATGCATTCGAACTAAAATTAGATGTTTGAATTTTTTTTTCGGTTTAAAAATTATTTTGTTTCAGTGCTGGATTTAAAAAAAAAAAGTTTTATTTTCATGTTTCACTTTAATATATATTTTAATATTTTATGTCTTATTTTTTCAGTTTCAGATCTTTTGTTTTCAGATTCAGATTTTTTTTTACAGTTTCAAATCTTTTTTTCGGATTCGGTTCTGTTTTTCAGTTTCAGGCTTTTGGGACTGATTTGGCGTAGGGGCGTGGTGTCGGCTGAGAGGGGCGTGGAATGATGAGTGACAGCATAACGTAGACGGACGGCCTCCTCGCCAAACAATTCAAAAGCCTGGCTAATCCCTTCGCTGTCCAGTTACCTAGCTACGCTATGGAGTCGGATCTCTCGCGCTGTCCAGTTATGGGAGGCCAAACAATTCTAAAGATCACTCAAACAAGACGTGGCGCGACCAACTGGGCAGCGCAGCGATGTCCAGCTGAACACCTGCTGGTACCTACCTTTGTGGAAAAAATCATTAAAAATATAATAAAAAAGGTAGCAGCGCTGTCAGACTTTGTCATGTCCTCTTAAAACCGAATGCAGCCAATGCCCTAGCAAAAGCAAGTAGTAAAACAGGAGGCAACAGAAACTATTTCACTTTTGTTACTGGTACTGTCATACTGCAGTGCCAACGACATAGCGCGTTACTTTGAGGACCTTAATGTAGGTTTATTGGGAAGAAAAGTCGTTTTTCACACAAATGACAAATGAGCTGGGCAACTGGACAGCGCGAGAGATCCGACTCGATCGCGCAGCTGGGCAACTGGACAGCGCGCGCGACCCGACCGGACAGCGAAGGGATTAGCCAGGCTTTTGAATTGTTTGGCCTCCCATAGGCGGGTACTATATACCGAAGGCGAGGAGGCCGTCCGTCTACGTTATGCTGTCACTCATCATTCCACGCCCCTCTCAGCCGACACCACACCCTTACGCCAAATCAGTCCCAAAAGTCCGAAACTGAAAAAGAGATACGAATCCGAAAAAAAAGATTTGAAACTGTAAAAAAAAGATCTGAATCTGAAAACAAAAGATCTGAAACTGAAAAAATAATACCCAAAATTATTTAAATATATATTAAAGTGAAACATAAAAATAAAACATTTATTTAAAAAAAATCCAGCACTGAAACAAAATAATTTTTAAACCAAAAAAAAATTCAAAAACCTATTTTTAGTTCGAATGCATCGTTGTACTTCTTAAAGTTCAACAGCAAAACTTGAACTTTCAGTTTCAGATCTTTTTTTCAAATTAACGAAACTTTTGGCCCTAATTTAGCTCCATAGGAATAAAGCAAGAATCCAGCTTTGCAATTAATTATTTCATGGTCTTAACTTGGACATAAATGTTTTAGCCATACGTATGTATCTTAAGTTATGAACTGTCTTAGCATTTAGGCTGTATTCGTGAAATGGGTCTCGCTTGTGCAGATTGAAGCACCAGTCCCAGGGAGTTTTACACAGTTGCTGAGCGCACCTGAGTGTGCCTGAAGGACGTCGGTCTAAAGTGCAAACCTGCAGGCAGTAGCATATGAATCAGACTAGCGGTTAGAAGGTGACAGCCCCCTGGCGGCCTCTCCTCTGACGACGTTGTCCTTCCTGGAAACCCAACCGCTTCTTTTCATTCAGCTGGTCAAGCTGGCTGGGCGGGGGGGTGTCCCGGGATTCTCCAGGAAGAGGAAAAAACCTTGATATTATATATGGCGGGGTAGTGGTGTTTCTGATCCATTAGCTAGGAATCTGGTTGAAATACTGACAAACTATCTGTAGATAACAAACACAAACGTTGCTATATGGAGAACATAAATTGAAACTAGATTACTGGATCAAGTTCCGGAAATTCTTGAGATGACTGGGGAATTACAAGGTGCTATCGTGTGAATGGCCCAGAGGCTTTTTATCTGGACTTTCCTGTCAGCTAAGTCCCACGTGCACTGAGCCCACCGCAGGTGCTCTGATTGGCCAAGACTTCCTTCTGCGATGTGGCATCGCTGTGGGGCCTTCCTGGTTGCTTGTGGGATCGGGTCGTGCCGGCATAGCGGTTTGCATTGCTAGCAGTCTTTAGCTTGGCATCTCTTGGGGCATTTCTGGGTGCCTGACTGGTGAAGGACAGTGATCATCTGCTCTGACACCTGGAGGCTTCTGCTTGCAGTGCCTGCTCCCCTCCACGCTTTCATCTGATTTGCTTTTGCGGAGCTGTGCATTTTCACCAGCGTCCTCTCGCTCTCCGTCTGTCTGTCTGTCTGTCTCTTTCTCTCTCTCTTTCTCCCACCCCCTCACACACTCCTCTGCACATGGGGGAAACACCACATCATCAGCAGTGTGGAATCCGATGAGTAATCGCCATCAGTCGTCGGCCACCATCAGTGTCGTGTGTCACGGGCCGTGTCGCAACTCATGCGTTTCTGTGTGCGACTGGGAAACGCCGCAGTGGGCGGCAGAGGCCTCGTTCCTCCGCCCCCCCCAACAACCTCAAGACTGCCTCCCCACACACAGCCGCCCCCTGCACTCCCTCTCCCTCGCCACAAGTCTGCCGGGGAGGGGGGGGGGGGGGGGCAAAGGGCGGCGGGAGCTGCCCTGTTTGTAACCCTGTTATTCCCTCTTTTTTTGCTGGGCTTCGATAGACTGAAGGAGATAATCCCAGGACTCGGGATTCGGTAAGCCAGTCAACACCCCCACCCATCACCTTCCATTCTCTCGCTCCTTTTCTCTCTCTTTCTCTGTCCCCACCCACTTCATCCCTTTAACAAGCCCTCTCTCTCTCGTCACCCCCCCCCCCCAGGCCCCCTAACTACTGGCTGTGCATCTGTCCCCTCTCTGTGTGTCTCCAAGCATTTGGTGGCGTGCTCCTGTGTTGACAGTGATCTCGCCTCTGAGCTGAGCGCCATACATGATGAAGGGCTCTCACTGGGTGCTGCATTACATGGATGTGAAACCGTGGCTTTGTGTGGTGGACAGCTCCAGCTGTATGCAGCATGCGCGCTACTGGCTGTCTAATCTGTGTGAACGGGGCGGCTAAGAGACTGGATTGTGATGATTCCTGTTCAGTTCATCTTCATATTGCACAAATATGGATTATATAATCTTTGCATTATATAGTCTTGGTATAATTATACAGTCAGTTTTGTTCCTGTTCTCGTGGCATGTCAGAAGTAGGGGAAAATTAGCCCGGAAACTGCAGCAGCTGTGCTATTTTTATATATTTTATTTTGGCTGGATGGGGCTTGGGGGTGGAGGCATCTCGGAGCGTAATGTCTTCACGCCTCAGCACCCGTAGGCGCGTTTGCTGGCTCAGCACCCAAGGCCGGGCCCGGTCCTCTGTTCTTCAAGTCGCTCTTCTGTCACCTCACAGGCAGCAGAAGCAGCGGCTCCAACCCCACTACGGGCAAGGGCCGGCGTGCCTCGCCCCGGGAGAAGGAGCGCAAGTCGACGGGCAGCGGGGGCAGCGAGTCAGAGCGAGGCACCCGGGGTGGGTGGCAGGGTGAACGCTCAGCCAGCCAGCTGAGCCACACCCACTCTGGGTACAGCCACGCCCACTCTCACCGGAGCCACGCCCATCCATCAAACAGCCATGCCTCGTTTTCATATAGCCACGCCCCATTTGTCCAATACAGTCAACTCTCCTGCACCCATAGCGAGCGGAGCCACGCCTCCTCCTATGGCCCTCCTGGGCTGCCACCCCCTTACAGCTTGGCCCGACTAGCCCCTGGCTCCTCGGGAGGCAGTAGTCCCCCAGGGGCCCCGCCCGTACGCGAGCTTGGGGCAGTTCCCCCTGAACTCACCGCCAGTCGCCAGTCCTTCCAGCACGCCATGGGAAACCCTTGTGAGTTCTTTGTTGACATCATGTGACAGGACAGTGCCTTTTCAAACCGCCCCCCTCCACCCTACTGCAGCACAAGTTGGTAGGTTAACTAGGGCCCAACTGATATGAAAATACCAGTACAAATTTTTATTGGCCAACGTAATTATGATATATATATGACATCCATATCAGTCAGAAAAAACTTCAGGATTATTGGTGTTGTTTAAATTGTGTGTGTATGTATGTATATATATATATATATACACACACACACACACATATATATAAATATATATACAAAAATCACTTTCGGCCCTAAAGTTTTGGTGTGGTATATACAATTCTCATTACTGTGCATTACAACAATAATTCCATTATCATTTGATCACCAACAGCTGTTTGGCCGAGTTAATAATCCAGGCTAAGAGTCTTCACTTATAACACAGGAAGTACAGTGTGACAGCTCATTTTCTCGGATGTTTAAGGAGACATCAGTGCAGATGCATTTGCAGAACCAGAATATCGGCCGATAGCACTGGCCGCCTGGTGTATCAGTCGAGCCCTATTGACCACATCCCACTTACATATATGAGAGATGAGATTTTGGGCAGACGCTGTTACCCCTCAGTCACTCTGATTTTACTTTTAACTGTATGCTTAACCAAGGACAGCCACTGCATGACAGCACAACAAAATGAAGGTTTTTCTATATAAAAAGTTCACAGTGGCCACCCACCTACTTAGCAAATGTGGCTAACTCGCATTAAATGTAAGCAGCTGTCCTGACGAGCCCTGCACTCTCTGCGACTGGAGCCCATTCCCCGGAGCCGTGTGACTGCCATGTGGACTCTGTTTGGAGCGTGATGGTGGCCTGAGAGTGCTGGGCCCACAGGATGAGCTGGGGGCCTGGTGAGGAATGGGCAGTAAGTCTGAAACTTTCAATTTGCATTCAAAGAGGACTAACTGTGTGCCTGCCAGCCACAGGCAGCAGCCAGGCCTCCTCCTAACAAAACTAACTCAACTCCGCAATATCTGTTCTTGTTATGTTGCGTTTGCGAGTTATAATTTACGTGTCCAGCATTATAACTAAGACAGACAATCAGTTTCCCAGGTGGGTCAGCAGCCTTCAGAACACAGCCACACCCTTCTAAAGCACGTTCTGATCCCAGGCTATCGCCCCCCTCAACCCCCAGCCTCCTTTTAATAGAATGTATTGAAGGAATTCAAAGTAATCCTGAATAAAACACACCCTTTTGGATCACTTTGTAGCACAAAAAGCGCCACCTCGGACCTGATATTCATTTTGTTCTCTGTCTGATGTCGGGCGAGTTGGGGAGGTAAGAGGCCTCCATACAGATCTGATGTGATGCAATGCTAGATGTCAGAGGCTGAAGGTTGTAGCTGCAGCCTTCTGAGACCCCTGACTGCCGTTTGGGAAAACAATGTGTGAATCCACATTGTGGCCTGCCTATTTGAGCCTTCATACGCAAAATAAGAGCTGACACATTCAGCTGAAATTGTGACATTAAGCAACACTGTATGCAGCGGAAACTGACAGTAATTCTGACAGTAAATTGATCACTTTTCCTTCCCGAAGCCTTTGAAAGAGCAACATGGCACTCTAAATTATATATAAATTATATCAGCACTTTTTAAATGTGATTTAAAATGGCCCTTTAGTATGAAACACTGTTTGCAGTCTGAAATTTCATTTGCTTTTGTTTCTTAAAAACTGAAAATAAATAAAAGTGTATATATGAATATATATTATATATATGACAAATTGATATATATATATATGTTTAAAGATATGGTCTTGCAGTTTTTTAAACTGATGCATTGTAAGTTGATGCAATGACAATGGTGTTTGAATATAGGTGAATTATGATTGTGGTTTTGAAATAATTTTGTCACTTAAAATTTTGTTTAAGAAAACTAATTTGTTCTGCATTCTCTCATTTCTAATTATTCTTTATTCAAAGAATAAAGGACAACATGAAATATATATGGTGAAGGCTCTTGTAATACTGTTTAAAATTGTGAGGAATGGCGCCGCCTAGTGATAAACATTCACAATTTATGCTGCGCGATTCATGTCTTCAGTCATTTATGTTTTTCCATCAAAAGCCACAATGGAAAAGGTTATTCTAGAAGCGTTATGAAAAAGACGCCATACCTCGTCTTTGATGTTAAACTGCATGACGTCATTCAAATTTCCACTTTCTTGACCATCAATCGCATCAAATAGAATTTTCTAGTAGTTTAAATATGTAAATTATTTCAAAAACAAAGGCAATGTTTAACGTGGATTTGTAAACATGCTTCATACATTTTTTCTAAATGCGTATCCGCAATGAAGTGTTTGACAGTTTACAAATCCTGTGGAATAAAGCTACTTACAGTGCGAGAAGCTGCGAATGTGTGTAACACTGATAAGTAACGATTTTTAATAGTCCTTAATAGTGCATCCACAGGTAGCTCATTTCGACAGCAGTTGTCGGCGTCCTGTTTCACTGATCGCGTCGATGAATAAGACTGTCCACCAGGAAGCACTGCACTGCTTTAATAGACTGAATTTGATGACCGCATTCTCAAAGCGTCTGCATACCTTACACTCTGTTCAGCAACTACACCTTTATATGACTGTATGCAAAACTTAACGGGATGTTGAACAGGCTACATGACACTGTAGGTTAAATATCAAATCAAATATATGTGTCCCTTTTCATCAGTTTTTGTACATTTTAGGACATTTTATAATTGCTAATTTAACAATTAAATCAATCTTTAAGGTTTTAAGAGTCAGATAAAATCCACCTCTTTTGAGATGAGAAAAAGAACTAAGTCTGACGTAATTTTTGCGGCATAAAAAGATTTACATTTAGCTGAAACGTACCCCACTCATCTGACTAATAGAATACGAGACTATGTAGTGAGTATTCTTTCTGTGGGTAAAATAACAGTAACAGGAGCTAGACGAAGACGTAAGTAGGTGGGGGAGCAAAGTAAAAAAAACGTTGGTATAATCATACAGCGAAGATCGGCTATGCGGAATGTCCTCTGCGGAAGGAGGCTCTACGGACTTTACAAGAAATTGGGCTATATTGCGCAAAAATCGGGTATCCGGATGAATATGGCAGATACGAGGCGTCCCGCTAGTCGTGTCTCGGACACAGACATGCAGGCAGATCTTAGAACGTCTGCTTGTGCGCTGCAGGACCCGACACGGGGCGTAAGGAAGACGTCATAAAAGCTGTCTTTTTTTGGACGAGAAACTTTCATTCTAGCTCATCGGGGAAGGTGGCAAGACGTCCAGAAGACGTATTGCGGACGAGTCCTTGCTCGGGGCGGAGGCGCGCGCGCAAGCACGCGGGCGTCATTCTGCTCCGTGTTTGCGGCTGATACGCTGATACGCATATTAACCCCACGACTTTTTATAGCGCCACTACAGACATGCTTACTTCTGCCTCGGCGCATGACACCCCTCTGGACGTATTATGCAGAGCCGTAGCTGTCGGCTACCAGTAACACCAGTGACAATATACATTAAAAAGGAGAACAGATCTTTTATTCCTCGCGATGACTCGGCATTACATTGCAAGACTGTGTGATATTTACGAATCGTAATATTGGCTATTTTAAATTTATCCGGTAAAACGTGAATAAAAGCGGTATCAGCTTTTTTAAAGGCCATACCACCTTTATCCTGGTAGGATGGTGATATGTAAACTTGAAAGAAGAATGGGCCTAGGTGCAGTCCTGCCACTTGTTTTTGCTTTCATATCGCCTGGCGTCCAGTCCTGCGCTCTGTGCCTCACTTTGGAAACAATCTGGAGCTGAGTCACTTGAGTGTGACAGCGTAACAGCTGAGCATCATGTCAAATGGCAGTGGACGAGAAAGAACACAAATTTCCATTCCCTGTGGCATTATGAAGGAAAGCATTGTCACCAGGAGCACGTGAGACCGCGGTGACCCTGTCTTCTGACACACTGTCACGGCACCCTCATAAGACTGGATACGACCTCTATACACCTTTATAAATGAATGATAATAAATACACCGAGACCGTCGTTAATGCCACAGAAGGTGGATGTATAAATAAAATTAATTATACTACTATTTATTTAATCAAATAGGCCTGAAGTAAATTCCAGTAAGGGACTCCCCACGAATACACTATACGCCACTAGACCATGCACCCACTACCCACTAAGTCCGAGGTCACGAACTAGCCTTGGTGTGCTCGTTATGTTAACACTTTTCTTCTCACTACTTAAAAAAATCATCTCTCTCATCAGAAACGGCAACAAAAAAAAGTTATCATGTGTCATTGCTGACAGCGGGCGACACACAGTCATTAAATGTCAGGAAGCTCTGTAGGAAAGTCCCTTTAACTATAGCGCTACCTAATTAACATTCTGTGTACATGTGCGCTCAGCATTAAGGTACCGCCGATGGTGTCATTATTCTGTAATGTTTCTTAGATGAGCTTACCATTTGGAACAGTAACATATTATTTCAAGGTAAAATGAGCACTTAAATTGTAACTCTTCTCTCTACTGTAAGCGTCTAATTAAATGACAGAAAGTGAGTTAGGGTACGTAAGACCTAATATGAGCACTGGGCTTTCAGTATCATACAATTTGCTCAATGTCGATAACAGAAAACGGTTTCTTAATGATTAATTATTAGGGGCTTTCAATATGAGCAATAAGATATTACAAAAGTTACGGTGGGAGCTCGTCGTCATCCGATCCCCCACCCAATTATCACCTTTATGCCTACAAGGGGACCCCCCAAGACCTCTGACAGAATTCGAAGACTGGTGCCCACCCACCATACCAAAACGCTCACCCCGGGTCATGGTTCCCAAAAGATCCCGTTAACAACTTACATAGCTGTGACCGTTCAGTTCTTTATTGCGCTTAGGTAAATTGCTAACGTTACTGGAGAGTATGCTTTTGGAAACGTACCCCGGGAAGATATCCTACGGCGCACTGGGAAGGACAGGGAGGGAATGCAATCGGCGGTTGATGTATCATTAAAAAATCATCCGTAAAGAAACATGGAAAACCAAAGGGTGGTGCATTTGCTGAAAGATCTCACAACAGGAAAACTGAATATAAGGGTAACGTTAGTGTTGGAGTTAAAACCCCGCTTTCTGGAATATTTCAGTATAGATCCGTATATCCCCACATAAATCATCAAGCGAGAAGTCCCTGGAGGTAAACCCAAAAGGTGATTTTAACCTTAACTATGGTTAAAACTTAACTACGACACCGTAAGACTGACCTACAGATTGGGTAACTTACTATTTAAATCAACTATGATTCGATTGTCTTTATTATTCTTTTATAAGTAAATGGTAATTGCTGCTTAAAACTATTTTCCATAATCACTTACCAGGGATCCGGAGCCTATAGGCACTATAGGCAGGTAATAACCCAGGACGGGGCACCAGCCCATCGCAAGGCACACACACACACACTCACACAATTCGGTAACTCCAATTAACCTCAGCATGTTTTTGGACTGTGGGAGGAAACCGGAGAACCCGGAGGAAACCCCACGGTGACACGGGGAGAACATGCAGACTCCACACACACGGAGCCGTGGCGGGGACTCGAACCCTAATCCCAGAGGTGTGTAAACCCCTGCACCACGGTACCGCCCACGCAAAGGTGACCATCCTTCTTTACAGTGCATCAGACCAAACGTAACCTTCCATGTATCCTTAACGAAGGGGCGCAGATACGGTGGGGGGGACTGACTGACGGACGGACCCCCCCAGGAACATAGAGACCCGGATCGTGGCTGGATAAGCTTAAAAGTTGAGCCCAGCCGGCGCCCCCATCGGGGATTTAAAGCCAGGAGCCAGTTTGCTGGGTGTCGCTGTCTGCCCGCTCCATGGCTTCTAATCATATTTGTATGATGGCTCTCGTTGGTGGGGTTAGTGCCTTCCTTAGAGACGCGGCTGCGGCTGAGCCCAGAGGGTCGTCAGACCGAGAGCGGGGGTCCTACGTCTGAAGATGACTAACGTGTGCGGGACTCGTAAGGCTTAGCTGCCCCGCCCCTTTGACGTCACATGGTCCTTTTAAAGAAACGATAATGGAACTTCTGACGGAGTTCGTCAGAGGTGCGATCTGGTGGAATGTGAGGCCAGCTGGAGGTTTACGCAAAGTGCAGGAGAGCCGCTGACAGGTATTTCATTCTCAAACGCTTAGGATGCCACCGTTGCATATTGTAACGATGGCGTTCCTTTGCTTCCGAAATGAAGCGTTTATGTCTTAAGCTGATACATATGCACTTTGTTTTGCTTTAAGAATTGAAGTTCAAAACCATGTAAAATAACATTTTACATTCAGGGATACTGGGTTTTTAAACAGGCGTATTAAGCTACGTTGGTCCATAAATTATTGTATTATAAATTATTGTAAATTATAATATCCGAATAGACTAATATGTATCAACGAAACGATATATTGTATGTAGTGTTATATTGTATTTGGGTTACTTAGTTATGTAGTAGTGTAATAGTTTTTTATACACAACAAAAGATTAAATTGGAATTCCATGTTTCATATCTTTGAGAAAATGCAAAGTTATGTTTGTCTAAATAAGTAAATGGTCATTTTTTTTATAGGTTGTGTATTACAAATATCTAAGAAATTATTAGAAACGTAAATTAACTTGGTAACTAATTATGGCAATGCATTGACCCGTCCCGACTTCTCTAAGTGAATATTCTCCCGGTGAAATATAAAAAAATCACAGAAAACTGAAATATTGACATATTTAGTTGGGGGAGCACTGTTTCAGGCTAATGCCCTACCCATTCTTGTTTCCACAGTAGCTGTGATACTGAACAGAGTGTAATAGTGTCGCAGACCACAGAGCGTCCTTTTACTTTGCTGGAGGTGCTGCCATAGAAGACGTCACTGGCTTTGTGGCCAAGGCTGTGGGTGCAGACATGCAGTACTCTCTCACAGTCACGCTGCTCCTTGCTGCCGTGCGCTCTGTAAGCAACACGACTTACAGCTCTGGAAGCTCTGTAGGCAGCGAACAAGGATGCGATCTTTGGGAATTTCACAAACAAAACCAGAGTGATGTTTGCTGTCGGAAATGTAAAGCAGGTAGGCTTCTGTATCTGGCATCCCCTCCGCGAAAAATGTAACCTGATCGTTCCCAGTGAGTTGTATGCATCCCATTGCCTTCACCATTCTCAAATCAACAGACTCTAATGATTCACACACTACTGAGCCAGACTTACTAAATGGCAGAGATTTCTGGTGGTTTCTGAATGTCCCGTAATATAATCAAAAGATGCTAGTGTGTTGAGAGAAAGTTGGGTAACACTTTACTTGAAGGGGCGCAAGTAACTTAGTATCTCAGTTACTACTGAACATATGTAGCAACTGCTACCGTTATGATTGGGTACTGATGAATGAACATGGGATCAGTATGTAAAGTGACATTTAGTTCCTGGTTAATTAATGCATTAAGCAGGAGTGTACTACTACATTATTTACGTCCCCTCAAATGAAGTGTTTCCGTATGTTGTGTATGATTCTCATGTTTTTTTTTTTTTTATAAACGAGGCCATTTTAGATTATTTTAGGTGATATATTTGCTCTACCCTTCTACAGAAGGTTGCTGCTGTGCCTATAGTACAGTGCTCTGTAGTCTCACTTTTGGCACTGGGGAGCACCCTGGATGGGAAGCCTGTACCATTGCACACGTATGTGTGTGTGTGTTTTTTTTTTTTGCAGGAAATTATCTGGTGAAAGAGTGTGGTCCGAACCCCGCAGAGCTCTGTTATCCCTGTCCAACAAGAACGTATGTCAGCAAAACCAACTCCTCCTGCAGGCCATGCCGAACATGCACAGGTGTGCCACTTTGCATGCGCTCCCATCCCTCAGGCCGCTCTGCGCCGCACCCTCACTAATTCTCTGCCTGTGTGCTCTTGTCTGCCTGTGTCCAGAGCTGCAGGTGGTAGTGCGTCAGTGCACGAGCAGTAGTGACACTGTGTGCGGCTGTCAGAAAGGTTACCATTGTGCCAATTCCGAGTGCTCCCACTGCGCCCCCTGTGGGGAGGGCCAGGAACTCTCCCCAGATGGTATGCACTTCTGATTGGTTCATTTCAATCTCATATAGCTCCCTATCTATGATAGCTATTACTAAGTGATTGGTACACTTTTGGTACACTCTACACTGGAATGACCCAAATTTCAGTCACATGTTCGGCATCTTGCTTGTCTTGCTGTACCATCCATGTGGATAATTCTTGTAGCACCATTCTGCTGATGAAGGGCAGTGAAATGTTTAATACATTGCAAACCTTCTATTAGAATAAATCCAGTAATTGAAAGCATAGCATTTGCATCTTAATTAAACTGTAATTAAACTCTTGTCAGACTATGAGTGTGATGTTCTTCACATTGTTTGTATGTTATGTCATTCGCAGTATAAATAGTATCTGGTGGGACTTTTTAAGGTTTGTACTTTTTGCATATGCTAACCTGGTCTGGTGTGCACGTGCATTGACAAAGGGTGAAACGGCAGCGTACAATGGAGTATTCATTACCAGTGGTTCAAAGTTCCATCCTTTCCCTTTCCAAAACTGATAACAGATCATGCTGACGGGATGTCTGTCTTTTATACAGGGAGTTGTCACAAATGCCCCTATGGGACTTTCAAAAATGATTCGCTTTCAAAGTGTCATCCATGGAGGAATAGGTAAGGCTACCACTGGACGTCATCCCCAAATCACCTCTCTCCAATCCAGTTTCCTACAGTTGTGTGTGTTTGTGTGTGTGTGTGTGTGTGCACGTGCTTTCCATCCGCTTTTTGGCTGTGAAACATATAGATATTGGTTATAGGTTCAGGATATATATGTGCGGATATAGGCTGCTAAGGTCATGTCATTCGAGTGTCCTTGCCCTGGCTGTTTGAGGAACATCCCCAAGCTACAAACACCAATAATGTACCCACAATGGTACAAAAATGCTCTTGAGAGTCCATTTCTATATGATTACCTACAGCTATAGGGTACAATTGGTAGACCCTTCAGGGTACAGCCCCAGTCACAAGCAAAGGTACAAACTGGTGCCCTTTCTTCTGAGAGTGTGTGGCACTGAACTTCACCCGGTGAGGCCGGCTTTTAGCCACCCCTTTTGTTTCCTCAGCTGTCCTCGGCAGGGATGCTGGATCATGGTCAATGGCACAGCAGTCAGCGATATCGTCTGTGTTGCCTGTCCCAGAGGGATACAATGTCCCAGCGGTAAGATGTTTACTGATCTGCTTTTAAGTCGATATGTGTTTGTGCTCACTTGAGTGTTGACCGCTGCCGATCGCTCAGCTGTGACTCTCTTCCGCAGTGCCCCCAGTGGGTATGGTGATCATCATTACAGCGGCGCTCGTTTTTTTCTGCCTGGGCCTGCTACCTTCCTGCTTACTCTTGGGGAAACTCCACATGGACAGGCAGCAAAAGAAAACACCAGGTACTTTTTTTCACTACAAACTTAAGGCTAGACTTCTCTGAGCGAAAGACAACATACAACCAAACTGAATACCTCCCCCCCTCCCCAAAAGGCTCCAAGAACGCAGCACAGACCCCGACATGTCGCCAGCCGGAACAGGAGCAGGGGGGAAGCACAAGCTCCATCAGCTCTGACGACTCGGATAAGAGTCTCCTGTCTGTGTGAGAAGCCTGTCCCACTGCTGGAGGCACGGGGGCCCCTGGAATCTGCACTGTCCGTAAACCACAATATCACTGCTAGTGATGTCAGTTTCGCTCGAGCCTCGGTCTGTGCATAGGCCCGGCTTTGTGTTGTCATTTTTTGCCAGTGCTTTACCAACTTTACCTGCACTATGACGTTTTGTGTGCACAATATCACCCCGGTTTTCTGTGAATCACCTGACTTAAGCCTCTTTTTTCAGGCTAATTTTGATAGTGACATTTCTGGGAAATGTTTAAATGAATGTACAACAGTGCTTGTGTTATAAATGCAGTCAGGTCTTTTTGTAAAAATTTACCGTCAAGGAGGTGGGTAGTTAGCAGTGGTCCTGGGTGAGTGCATTCTACCTTGGTGAGCGCGAAGGGGGGAACGTGGGTGGGGGGAGAGAGTCCCACGTCGGCCGCACGTAAGACATGAGTGTACACCAGGCAAGCAGTGGGTCAGCGGGCCTAAAAAAAGCACTCTGCTGCATACGTACACCTGCCCCCAGACGAAACGCACCCACCAAAGGCCGCGTCAGTTGGGCACCCGCCTAGGCATTCCTGTAACACAGTCTTACATATGTAGCTGCGCTGTGGTTAACTGACAGCAGTGGGCGGAACCGTGTGGGTTTTAGGGATTTCCTTCCTCAAACTAAAGAGGCGGCAAGACCAAACTGCTGTGACGCCAGTCGGGCAGGATGGCTGCACGAGAGAGAGTAATTAGCTGAGGAAGGGGAGGGCTGTTTCTTTCATTCGCATGGCCTCCATGGAGTCCAGTCTAGTGGAATGTTGTTTATCCTACCTCAAACTTAGATGTACGCCTCGTGTGCCCTGCTGAAATGTGACGATTTGCAGGAAAGCGCTTTAGCTTCGTCAGGGAGGATGATTACATGAACGAGTTCTGTCTCTCGGCCTTATCGTAGTAAAGTATTTCAGTAAAAAGGTTTGTAGCTTCCAGCAGGTTGTTAGTCATTAGTATCTGGCTCCGGTGAAAAAACAGGCACATCGGGACGGGTGCAATTAAGGAGGCGACGTCCATGGCGCGAGAAGGTTCCGCTTTACAATCCATTCCCCTGATCACAAACCAGGACCTAATGGTACAATTATACATAACAGATTAGCAAGATGTAGGAGGCTTCAGGGATAAATGGACAGCCTCTCCAAGCAGATGGGACTGACAGGAGTAGCAGCCAAGTTATATGGATCAGTTAACAGTAGTAAAGAGTGATAATACTGTCCCGGCCTATTTGATGTGGATGTATATGAGTTTATAGTGGTGGGGGGGGAAATCCCATTGTGAGACACGGGCCTTCCCAAAGCTCACATTGACTTCTTCCCCAGTGATAACTAGTTGTATAGCAAAGGTGGTGACCCTTATTCCAATCAAGGGCCATTCAGTTATCATACCTTCCCTCGAGGTGGCTCATTTTGGCAAGCACTTTTATCCTTCTTACTTATATAGGCAAATGTACATTTTCTTTCTTATGATATTTTCTTTAATTGCATGGAAAAAGTAATTGAGTTTATTTTTTTTGTATTTTCGAGTTGCTTTTTTTGGTTTGTTGTTCCCCGCCCCTGTTGTATAGTTTTGTAACTTTAAATAATTTGATTATGCTGTTTATTTCCATGAAATAAAAATAAATTTTGTGGTGCGAAGTTCTGTGTGTGCAGTTCTTCCTGTAAAGATGGTAGTTAACCTAGCGTAAAACTTGGGTCACCCTATCTGCCCATTGAGGGGACAAAAAGCATTTTCACAATGACTGCTGACAATCGACGTTGTCCCGGGACGGGAGCCGACGTGGCGCTGACTAAGTGTTTCCGGTGTATGACTTGCGTCACTTGAACATTTACTAATTTCTTGCTCATTTGACAGAAAAATTACAGCTGGCATGGTCCCACTGATGGGCAGCAATAAGGGGGTGAAGATTTACTGGAAGGACTAATGGGGAAATGCTGGTGTGGGGCAAACCGACAGCAGAACTACCGACTCAAGCGTAAGCGCTACAGAGGAGACCGAAATCCCCAATGAAGCAAGCCAGCAATGTCAAAAAACCAGCAGTGAAAATATGTAAATTCCCCATTGGGAATTCCTCCGCTAAGAGGTAATAAATAGTAAATAAGGGTCCCTTCATAATAATGATCATGTTCCAAGCTAAATACGCTTCTACATTTCTGTTCCCACCAAGTTACCAGGAGGACAATGCCCGCCGCGGATGTGGCACAAGGACATGGCGCTCTCACAGCAACCAGGCCCCAATCTTTACATTAAGCCCCTACATTTCACCCAGAATTACAAGGTTACACCAATTTAAATAGTTTTAGAAACAACACCACCACTACAAGCAGATTTGGCAAAGGAAGTGACCTCAAATTCCATGGAAAAAATAAAAAGAGGTGGAAACGCACTCAGCACATGAAGAAGAAATATCACATGTCAATAAGAACTCTGCTTTATTTCCCACAGAATCCCACCGTGCACAATACACAGTGCATTGATAAGTACTGAGAGACACCCTGGGTCACGAAGTAATGTTAGGGTCTCATGAAGAGCAAGATTGGGTAGGTGAAAGAATTTCCCCAGAGGGATCAATAAAGTATCTTCATTTCATTTCATTTCATTTTCATATCAGGTCAACTGGATTGCTAAGAGCAAGGTGAGATGAATGCCAGGATACTCTGGATGCTTGAAATTTGAGACATAAGACTGAAACATACTTTAAAAGCCATAAAGGATAAATCTGCATGTCTAAAACCAAAAGCAGTACTTGGTCCTTGGCTTTCTGCCTGGGGATTCCAGGTGAGTGCTTGCTTGGTGATGCTTGAGGCTGGTCTGCGGAGTGTGGCCAGTCCATCTTCAGCACTGTCTCAGAACCTTGTCTTCTGCAGGAAGCTGGCTACTTCTCTGCCATAGGTCCTGGTTGCTCATGGTGTTCGGCCAACAAATCCGTGGGATCATTTGTATACAGGTGTTAACGAAGATCTGCGCTTTCTTCACTACTGCCACTGTTGTCTTCCAGGTCTCAGCTCCATATAGGAGAACCAGCTTAATGTTGGAGTTGTACAGCCTGACCTATGTTTGTCGCATCAGTTCCTTAGAGTTTCAGATGTTCTTCAGTTGCAGGAATGCGGCCCTTGCTTTACCTATTCATGCCATGATGTCACCATCGAACCTAGCATGTTGGTGACTGCCCACAGGCTCACAAAGCCTCACCTTCCTATTTTATGAGGTCAACTGTGTGTTCACCTTCAGGATCTTAATCTTCCTATTGTTGATGTTCAAGTCTACTTAAGACAAGTTGGTTGCCAAGCAGTTAATCTTCTCCTGCATCCGTTGACAGGTTAAGAACAATTGTGCCAGGCCATCTGCAAAATCCAGGCCATCAAGTTGCATGAAGGGTGTCCACAGTGTTTTTGTTCTTGTGTGTGCTGCTGAAGGCTTCCTTATCCAGTCAACAGCAAACATGAAGAGGAAAGGGGAGAGTAAGCACCCCAGACAAACTCCAATTCTTACCTCAAAGGCATCAGTGAGCTGCCCTTCATGGACTACTCTGCAGGTCATCTGGTCGTAGGAGTTTCTGACGATGTTGACCATCTTGGCTGGCACACCATAATGTTGGAGAAGGCTCCAGAGAGTGCTCCTGCCCAAACCACTTCTTCCAATCCACAAAACAGATGTAAAGGGAAGAGCTCCATTCCAATGACTGCTGCCTGAACTCAGCAAGAACGTGCTGCACCCCTCCAGGCCGGGGGGGGGATCATCAGAGCACAGCAAATAGGAGCCCCATGGCACAAGAAAAAACCACAATCTGCCTGTATACAGTTCCATCTGCATTTTATTCTTAATAATATAAGCAACTTCAAATTACTCTAAAACCCAAATTCTGGTTATTAAAATGTAATAATGAAATGAGCCACATTCTACATAGACTACCATTTACTTTCCCTAATCATCTTGTGGTGGTGTGAATACCACCCAGTAATTATAGCCTGATTTCATTTGGGGGGTGGTGAGAATAAACATAAGGAACATAAGAGTCAAACAAGAGTCTACTGAAAATCAGCAAAGATTACTCTTGCAGGACAAAAAATTGCAAACCTTCCTAGATTAGCATCTAGGGGTGAGAGCAGGCTAGTCTGAGAAGCGGAGGGCAGGAGGGTGGGGGGCAGGAGAAGCAGGATCAGCACCCCGGCTACTGCTGCTTACAGGTCTCCTTCTTCGGCTTCACGGGTCCCAGTTTGCTGTTGAGCTGCCTGGTCGGCAAGACAAATGCTGGCTCACCGGCGGGTGGAGAGAGAGGCAGAGCGCTGCCATCACCCAGGGAGATGGGATTTTGCTTTGAATGCCTCGCACTGAAAGAGTGCAACATCTCCAGTGAGCGCCACCTGTGGTTCCCCCTGAAGGGGTCGGCACCAGGCGACAGCCTCTCTCTGGCTTGAACGTGGAGTCCAGCTCCTCTGCGACGTTCCTGTAGGCCGGCATTTGCCTGCAGGGTAGCAGACACACACAGGTTAGGTATCCATATCTTTGTGGAAACTCTCCATTCATTTCTATGTGCATAACCTTAATCCCATCTATGACACCCTTAACCCCTACCTAGCCCTAACCTTAACCCTAAGTAACCAAACGAAAATACAACTTTCAGCATTTTTGGGTGTTTGATTGCAAATGTTTATAAAACTGTCGCCCCAAGTTTAAAGCAACAGGTTTTTATCACATTGCAGGCCCCCACTCCTCAATAGCCACATTTTTTGTGGATTGGCTATACTATACTTGTCCTTTGGTCCACAAATACAGCAAAACAAGGAACACTCACACACAAAGGGAACTTTCATAGTGTAAAGATTGTGTCTAATTTTACCTAAGCAGGACAAAAACTTTAGTTATGTTTAATATGACAAATACAAAGAAAAACCACACACTTTCCTTTAAGTCTTTAAGGTCAGTACTGATGGCTCAGGGGGGAGGGGGGGGCACAGAGGGGGAGGGGGAACACCGAAGCCTAAAGGTCACGTCTGTTACCACCTGACAGGAAATCGGGGTCTATGAGGAGGCCGGCGACTCACTGCTCTGAGGTGCCAATGCTACAGCAACGCAGCCCTGGCTTGGGGCAGGCTGGCAACGGCTCCCCCTGCAGGACAGGCCCGGACTCAGTCCTCCAGGGTGTCATTTTAATGTCACAGCAGCGATATGATCACAGAGCCTTTAACTTATAACTTTATAACTTTTTTATAACAGACACTAGTCACATATACATGTACTACATATATACATATACATACACATATACACATACACACACACGTGTGTATATATATATATATATATATATACACATATACACCACAATACATGTTACTATTAAAGCAGCTTCAGGTTTTACACGCTGCTTTAAAACTGAAAGGCTTCTGAGCTTGGTTACTGCTTGATTATAGGACAATAACCAATCAGCACTCAGCAAGAACTCAGAGCTTAAGTGAAATCCAGGTCCTTTTAATTGAAATTGTAGTTTATAAACCCTGTCCTATTATCCTATTACCCTGTCCTGATTATCAGGTCACCCTAGTTATTATACACTTGTTATACTTTGCTGTAACTCAATCCAAACTTGTAAGGAACAGACAAATAAACTTACATGATAAAAATCGATTCTTATCAAAACTTACACTGCAGTTTCGAATCTGAAGTGCGCAGAGCTAATTCAGGGCACAGCCACCCCCACTGTATAAATAAAGTCAGAACAAAAAATTGCAAACCTTCCTAGATTAGCATCTAGGGGTCTACTGAGAGCAGGAGGATAGAGAGAGAGAGAGGAGAGCAAGGAAGACGGAACGAGAGAGAAGAAGAGAGGGAAGGAGAGAGAATTGAATTTGCAAACCTCCTTTAATACAAGTTCAGAGACACAGCAGAGAGTCTGCCGTCACAATACACTAAACCAGTCGCAAAAAACTACAAATCAAGGCTAACTGTGGGTAAGATTTCAATTCATCAAACACGGTGCAAACTGGAGCTCATCATTCGCAATCTTACACAACACATTATTGTAGCACCAGCTTCGCTCGAAGTCATCAAGAGTTTTCATAGACTTAAAAAAATGAACATCAACCAAAATACGAGAACGCACAAGTGCAGAAAAAAATGCTAAGATATTGACATGCAGATCCTGCTCAATTTTCTTTTTACGGCTAACATAAATTGCCATCTTTGCCTGACCAAGTATAAAATTTACGAGTTGACATTTAACACGCTGCTTACACACATATTTAAAACCAAAAATATAAATCTCAAACGAAAAACATTCATTAAACTGCAAAAACAGTAACACAGCAAATAGAGGCCGTAACCTCTGACAGTGCAGAAAAGCATGGAAGACAGTTTTCCCTCACAGAACAAAAGTGGAGAAGCCTCTGAGGATTCACAGCGCGACTCAGCATCCGGTGCCCTTCTGGGGGCTCGCAGCGCGACTCAGTACCTGCCGCCCTTCTGGGGGCTCGCAGTGTGACTCAGTACCTGCCGCCCTTCTGGGGGCCTGCAGCGCGACTCAGTACCTGCCGCCCTTCTGGGGGCCTGCAGTGTGACTCAGTACCTGCTGCCCTTCTGGGGGCCTGCAGCGTGACTCAGTACCTACTGCCCTTCTGGGGGCTCGCAGCGCGGCTCAGTACCTGCTGCCCTTCTGGGGGCTCGCAGCGCGGCTCAGTACCTGCTGCCCTTCTGGGGGATCGCAGCGCGGCTCAGTACCTGCTGCCCTTCTAGGGGCTCGCAGCATGACTCAGTACCTGCTGCCCTTCTGGGGGCCCGCAGCGCGGCTCAGTACCTGCTGCATTCCTTGTCTTATTCATTGCTGCTCTTTTTCTCATAGTGGGTGCATTTGCTACTGTTGGGACAGAAACACAAGTTTTCCAATACAACAAAAAGGAATGCTCAACAACAATAAAGTAAAAAAAAGTGTTGTGAAACTGAGTGTGGTGACTTCGTGGCGACCACGACGGGAACGAAATAGCGAGGGGAAACCTCACCGCAGATGAGAATGTTTTCCAACTGGACTGAATTAAAATGTAATAATGTGCATAACAACATTAGCATTTTAAAACTATGCTCAGAAGAAAACATCCTGTTTTCCTGTTTCTAGCAGTTGATCTTCAGGGAGTTTTCCTGAACAGCTGTACTCCATATCCTTTGATCTGTGATGGCACCCATCCAGATACTGAGACATGGGGGACATGGAAAAAGATGCCTGCGTGGCCTGATGGAGGGGGTCACTCCCATAGAACAAGCAGGTTTCAGAAGCAATGTCCTTTTCACAAAGTCAGCAGAACTCATTTCACTGACGGGGAATTCAAACATCTACCAACAGCGGGTGCGAGCACGGCGTCAGCATTCAGTGTCAGCATTCAGAGAAAAGATCCATATCTGCGTTTCTAACAGAAAAATGGGTGGAAGTACTGTGGTTTGTGTCACCCTGATAAGTCAATTTCCGGGTGCATATGATAACACAGAGTGGCCTCTTTTATTGGTCATCTGTGTCAGGTGTAACAGCCTACGCTCGTAACCCATGGAATTTGAGTTATACCCTTTTGTGAGTCATACAGGCCCGGGTACCTCCACACATAGAAGAACAGGCGATATTCTTAGACGGACCTTTTTGCGTGACCCATCTCTCCATAGTGCACTCGCATCGCAGCTTCCTGAGAGAGATTCACACTCGGTCACAGCCTGATTTTGCTATCAACATAAATGCACCAGTGGGGCTGGTTTTATTAATATCTAATACGATTCGAACGGTTTATTTTAATGCATGTACATGTTAGAATACATCAGCTCTCAGTTGGCGAAATGCGGAAATCTCATGGCTGTGTTAATTTAAGCTACGCGAAACAGCTTCCGACCATTCTGTCCTATGCACGTAAAAAACTAGACGCAGCCAAACTGAACTTACCAGAAGAATATGCACGCCACAAACAATGGGATGTGCGAATAGTGCCTAAATTTCCTAAATAAAACTCAGCAAAACACATGTACAATACAGGCAACATGTTCAGACTGAGCTGCGGTATGCCTCTAGAGTAGAATGCAGCGATGTTTTTTCGCACCTCCTAGGAGAGCCTGATTGAGGGCCACCTGAGGTCTCAAATTGCAAGCATCTCTGAGGATCTACCAGCATTTAGGAATGTTTTATTAGAAGGCTAACCAGGCAGCACAGGCAGATCAGGACAGCACAGAGCAGCCAGACCTCATACCTCCAGGCACAGGTGTGAATTTTGCCCCCAGTTCTTTGTGTGTAAACCTGTCCTCCCTGGACTTTGATAGTTTTACCTCCCACAGTATGAAATCATGGTGTTTAGGTGAAGCTCAGCCTCTGAATTCCGCATAGTATCTGGTTATCTTGTTCAGGAAATGTGGCTATGGAAGACAGACGGACTGCGCGCATGCTCAATAATCACCAGGGCTTCAGATGACAGGCAAAACATTTGGGCGGACGCAAGCTTCAACCTTACTATATGGACGCTTATTTATGGCTACAATTTGTTAGGCAGTGTAGTCGCACACCACATGCCATTGTTTTGGTATGGAAGCGATAAGCGCAGAAGTGGCGGTGAAGAACGGGACAGCTCAGCAGCCACAAAATCTTTCAGAAGAAGAGATATTGTGGATAAATAAGATTAAAAGATGGTGTTGTGGCGGTACTTTGTGCAGTTTAAAGTCTGACACATTTATTAAACATAAGGATATGCTGGATTTATATTTTATATTTATTAACTTTTATATCATAATATGCTTCATTAATATTTTGGACGCACTGGTAATCTGCTTACCAAACAGTGGGGGTGAGTAAAAGGCCATACAGTCCCGAAAAGCCGGCGCCTGGCCTGCCATGTGAATCCCAGGTGATTACCGCGCATAGTCACCATGTGATATCGCCCTGTCTGCCATGTGAATCCCTGGTGATTACCCCACATAGTCGCCATGTGATATCGCCCGGCCTGCCATGTGAATCCCTGGTGATTACCCCACATAGTCGCCATGTGATATCGCCTGGCCTGCCATCTGAATCCCTAGTGATTACCCCGCATAGTCGCCATGTGATATCGCCCGGCCTGCCATCTGAATCCCTGGTGATTACTCCG
Organism: Petrocephalus sullivani; assembly: GCA_026780845.1. NCBI lineage: Eukaryota > Metazoa > Chordata > Actinopteri > Osteoglossiformes > Mormyridae > Petrocephalus > Petrocephalus sullivani. The sequence goes on along the minus strand of JAODKM010000099.1, from coordinate 1,936,160 downwards.
CATAGTCGCCATGTGATATTTCCCGGCCTGCCATCTGAATCCCTGGTGATTACCCCGCATAGTCGCCATGTGATATCGCCCGGCCTGCCATGTGAATCCCTGGTGATTACCCCACATAGTCGCCATGTGATATC
>JAODKM010000099.1:1907157-1928654 GCA_026780845.1 Petrocephalus sullivani | reverse complement strand
GCGCAGATAGCATCGGGCCCTTTCAGTGCTTTACTACCAAAGCGAAACGTCTGATATGAGTAGATAGAAACATTTTAGTGTCGGATCGCGCACCACGCCGATCGTTTCGCCGGAAGACCTCTGCTATTTCTACGCGCTAATGTACCTCTTAGAGAACTTCCTTTAATGTTACTTTGTGTTTATCTCCCAGTGCCTTGCCAGCGCTATTTGCGCCCCGCCTCTTTCCGCCTAGCAGTTTCACTTTTATTTGCACGCACAGCACATCATCAGCCCCTGCTCGGGACTAAACGCGTCTTATTGCCATCGGCCCGGTATTTATAGCCTCGTCCCCCTTCGCGTTAACGTGACGCTGGAGCAGCCAATCAGAGCCGGGGCCTGGGAAGGAACCTGTTACAGTAACACCGAATGGCGGCTCATCGGCTCCCCCTAGTGGAACTCCACTATGTTTTCACTGGCCGAACAGACGTAGCTGAAGGTGGCCTTTGATCTGGGCAGGGCTGAGCTGTTCATCCGGCATTTTTCCGGTTGGTCAGTGGCCATGTGGGACAGCAATATGTATGGTGAGACTTAGCGCTACCCAGATTTCTTTTAACACTAGAGTCTACCAGTGCTTCACTGCCAAGCGGACCGGCACAAAGTAACCTAACAGAAGAATAATACAGTGCAAACATACAGGGCTAACATTAATAGAATAATAGATAATAGAATTACAAATATTCCTTCAATGTTACATTCACAAGTCCCAGAACCTCTTGTGAGTGATGACTTTATTACATTTTTAAAAGGTAAAATAACTAAGATTAGACAGACCTTCTGCAGGACGTCTGTAGCTGCATACAACTACCGGTCTTCTGCTAGTCCCATTAGTACTAATAATGACACATTCTATTCTTTCCTTCCTGTAAAACAACCAGAACTTTTGAACTTATTGACCTATTTTCCTGCTCACTTTTTCCTCCTAACCCTGCAGATCAAATTCCTGCTTCTTCACTTCTTAAGGATATTTCATGACTGATTAGAACGATTCTGTCAAACTTGTTTAACTTGTCACTTAGACTCGAATAAGTTCCAAAACTTTTAGCGTGTTAAGCTTCAGGTCCTGTGATTGGAAGGTCGCCGGTCCCAGCCCAGCCTCGGCACATCTGTGGGCCCTTGAGCAAGGCCCCTAACCCCCAGCTCCCTGTAGGCCTCACATGAGGTGGCTACCCTTCTTGGCCAAACTTGAGAATACAATTTCCTCACAGAGATCAATAATTAATTATTAGACCTATTCTCAAAACAACAAATCTTGAAACTAGAGACCTAGGAAATTATAGACCTATCTTAGATCTTTCTTTAATGTAGAAGATCCTGGAAAGATAGTTGTTCACCTTCCTTCCTATAGAAATAGAATACTAATTAACAATTTTGGTCTGGTTTCAGACAAAACCAATATATCTGGTAAAAGTAATAAATGATCTGCTTATGGTTTCCAGTCATGGCTGAGTATCTTTCTTGGTGTTGCTAGATCAAACTGCAGCTTTCTATGCTGTGGACTATAATATTCTCTTAAGGACATTGCCCTCTCTTGGTTTTGCTGCTGTTTAATGGATCTTTTTTGGTTTGGTTATGTGAATAACAAATCTTCCGTGGCCACAAAAGCCATTTTTTTAACATTAATTGTCATTGCTGACATACAACAACAAAACGTGTCCCCTGCATTTAACCAATATGTGGCATTTTGACACAGCAGAGGGCAGCTAATTCAGCACACAGGGAGCAGTGCTCAGGATTCCTTAGTGGCACCTTGTCAGGGAATCAAACTAGCAGCCTTTCAGTTACAGGTGTGGTTCCCTAACCATGAGGCCACCATTGCCCCACCCACAAAAGTAGTTCCACAGAGATCAGTGCTGGGCCCGCTACTATTCACTTTATATATGCCACCACTTTATAACATACATACAAGCACACACAACAATTAAACTGCTAAATACAGTTTTAAGACACTTTTATGGATCAATACTGAAGGCAAGCTATACAGTATCTGCAACTCTCTTGGCCTTTGGGCTGGTTTAAGTCGTTATATCAACGAGCCTCCTGTCAGCTGTTCGTGGAATTCAATGCAGTATGCTGAATTTATATTGTCTAAGAATGTTGTCAAGGGTGTTGTTAAAGAGATTAGACGGTCAGGGTAAGCTAAAACAAAACACCACCCAGTGATTTCATGTGCAGTCCGGCACATCTCAAAATATTCTGCAGCGCTGATCCTGGACAATCCTGAAGATTCACTAAACAAGGTGTGGTGCAATATTCAGTTGCACTTTGGACGTAGGGGCAGAGACTCATTCATCCTCAAACATGATCTGAATGGAGCAAAGTATTTCACAATGACATTCAACAAAGAAGCAAAAACTCTTAACGCGAAAGACAGAGAGATGGGATGGGCACTATGTTTGAGGAGCCAGGTCCCCTGTGCTCAGTAGTGTCACTCGAAAGATACCGGAACAAAATCGCACCTGCTCTGAAAGCTCTTCATCCTTAGCCGAAAAAGGCTACATCTCAGACAGACAACATTTGGCATGCTGTTGTCCCTGTGTGAGTGAACCATCTGTGACAGATGTTACCGAGGATGTGCAAGGGAGTGGGGACATCTTACACCAACCAAACTTTCTGATGCTGGATTCGAGGCGAGGGAAATAATGTCAGTAAGTGGGCATAGGTGAGATGCTTCAATAGACATAGAGGGATTTAAAATGACGTGTGGTGTGAATTATTATGCCATGATGTATTATGTCACAGGACGTCTCGCGGCTCTGAAAGCTAGCTATAGAGTTACTGGAGACCATCCATAGAGAGCAGGAAATGATGGGGGAGCATACTGTCTGATCAAGCTGCTAACTCCTCCCTCAGGACACCAAAGCAGTTGTCAACAGACTTGTTTTTTGTGGCTTAATTAATGGAATAAATTTATAAATTTAAATAAATTTAAATGATGTGAAGTTGTTGGGAGCCAGTCAGCTGTGTTGCCTTGGAATGTCTATGTTGCTTGGCAACAGTCACTAGCTGGTTGGAACTATTTTTCTATTTTTGTTTTTTTTTGCCCATAAATGTTTAAATAAATGATCAAGCAAAGTATTATCCGTTGTGGCTTATTATTTATCAATACTGATAACTTACTTATAACTTATAAATACTACTTGATGAACTGTTGTATAAAGCAATAACATACCTGAAGTTGTGCGGCCATACTCCAATATGTCAGGGCTGTGATTATCTTAGGCATTCAGCACAGCCATGACATATTGGAGCACAACCACACTCCCTGTGTATGGTACCTTAAATATATATAGACGCGCACACACACACAATGCATTCCACCCACCTCTTTGGTTTAGAAAGCTGTGTACTAGTCCATGGTGATTCAAATCTATGTTTTGATGCTCATGAAAGAAGTATCACCAGAAGTACTTTCTACCATCTATGGAGCATCAATGCCTTTATAACGTCCAGGCTGGACGACTAACACCCTCCTTACAAAAACTAAAAGGAATGTCCGTATTAGTCCCGTTCCACGCTCCCTTCACTGGCTTCCGTCCAGTCCCAGACTGACCCCTTGGTCCCTTACAACCCTTCTTGTCTGCTTCGATCTCAAGGAGCAGGATATCTCTTGGTACCTAGAGTAGAAAGCACTATGGCAGGCTGCAGAGCATTCTCTTACAGAGCTCCGCAGCTGTGGAATAGTCCTATAGCAGTTGTGTGAGATTCGGGCTCGCTCTCAGTATTCACGTCTAGACTAAAGACACACTTACATCATAACAATACCATAAGAATTATTCAAGAAGTTTAATAGCCTAATCAGAGCAAACAAAAAACAAAATTACAGAGGGACACAGGTGACATCCTTCTGCTTCTCATACACATCCCTTCAAGAACAACACATCACTTGAACAAAAAAGCAGAGCATTATTTAGCCAACTTGTTTTTAACCACAGCGAAATAAAACAGCTGTCTGCGTCTCGCAGCTCCCTTCCTCTCTCTCTCTCTCTCTCTCTCACATAAACTGCCCCAAAATACTGAAAAAACACTGTTTTGACTTTGTGTTGAATGAGCAGTTGTTCAGGGAGTCCAGAATGAAGCACATTAGCTGCACTGTGACGGAACGGCAGTTTCTGCACTACGGCCATGTGGCGCGATTCCCTGACGGTGGTCTGGCTCACAGGATCCTCATTGCTGAGGAGCCGAACGGCTGACAGTGGGACGCCCACAAAACACCAGGCTGCGGCAGATAGACGGCCATTTCCGGAGGGTGCGACTGGACCGTGTATTGGCCTGAGGGGGTCACCAACCAGAATCCTGAGGTGTTTTATGGTGTGGTGGGTGTAGCAATGTGCTGTACCAGTGCATGCTCCCCAACCTGACCTGACCGGTTTCCTTTACTACCAACTTCCTTTCAATGATGAGGAGTTCAGGTGGCCACGTAAATGTAGTATTTCGAGCGCAGTGCTGCCACGCCGGACAACTCAAAAATGGATGAGTTTTAGAGCTCCCCCTAAAGGTCTCAGGGGAGGCTTTCAGGAAGCCCCTGTCCAATAAGGAATTGCATCTATGCTGATCCCCTCTTGCGCTGGCTTTCATGTCTTTTCTGTTCATTTAATGTTTCAGTCTTGTGATTATGATCCTGTGATATCTACACATAGTCCTTAATGTTCCTTAGTCATTAAAAGAGTTTCTGAATTCAAGTGTGTTTAAATTCGGTGACACAAGTGCATAATTTACCATGAACAGTGCTTGACTGTTCTTTCTGCACTGGTAATCTTGCAGTTCCAGTATCTTGATATTCAAAGTGATATCGGTATTGAAGTAATAATTTTGGTATCATAACAATACTACTGCTGGGTCCAGCTGAGGTCAAAGCAGGGGAACAGGTTGGGTATTGACCTCATTGACCTCAGAGTTGCTCTGTCTACCATCACTGCAGACACTTTGACCCTCTTATCAAGGATAAAAAGCATATTCAACTGCCTTGTTACTGACATTATTTGCAAATGCTTGTTAGGGCACCCACAACAGTTTAGTGGGCCACCATACCGAGATAGGCCCATGGTTAGTAGAGTAATACTCTCACAACCTACTGCTTAGTATTCCATTGTGTTTACCGTAAAGACACATTCAGTTCGCCTAGTGTTCAGTGATAAAGCTGTGGTGAACTCAGAGCCATTGTGGAGGTGTTTTTCACTTGTTTTGTGTTTTTAACAGTGCATGGTGGCAGTTTAATTTTGCTAAATAAATTTGGTTAGTTTTTTCTATATTTTTTTGGTTGTGGCTTAATGACTGAGGAAAAAAGTAGGAGCTGTGGCTAAACGCGGCCAAATGGGCTGCATGACTGTTCCGGGGCATAACACCATAGGCTGCAATGGCTGGTCATTGTGAAGCCTGTGATTCGGGTCACACGACGAGTGCTGCCCCGACTATCCTCCCCGCATATGTCTGCAAATTCAACTCGCTCATCTGAAGAGTGACTGTAGTTTTGTTTGGATCATTTTCTTTTTCGCTAGTTGAGGAGTTGAAGAAAGAGATTTTATAAGACATAAGAATTTTTATAAGAAACCTGTGCCTGGCTCAGAGTGAGTGAAGTTGCTGCCTGTGAATGGCCCATAGTGTGTGCTCTGTGATGGGCTGGTATTCTGCCTCGGGTCACCCTCTGCTTCCTGGGATAGGTTCCAGACTCACTATGCCCCTGCAAAAATGGCACAAAAGATGAAAGGATGGGCTCCTGACCTGGTTTGAAGTGCAGAATAAAAGTATATTTTTGGAGATCCTTATTCAGTGCCACATCAAAATGATGCAGGGGGGTCCTACCAGACAGACCACTTCCTTATTAAGCAAATTTAGTTGTTTGTTCGTAAAATTTATGCACATCTGCAAGTGACAAGATGAATAGAAATCAGGGCTGATGAATGGGAGAATAAATCGACACGATATTTTTTTAGATTTTTCATAATTTTTTTCCTTTTTATTATTTTACAGCAGAAAGAATATAAAGCATTCAGAAAACATCTTCCATATTTTTAAGGGCAATTCAAAATATTTTGCATGGCTTCAGCAGCTGAATTGTCTTTTTTTTAACATATCCATCGATTCAGTGACGCTTTTACATGCACTATTACAAAAATAAAAATTAAAAAGGGGGGGTAGAAAAAGAGAGAGCAAAATAGAGCAGGAGAACAGAAAACGAGAACTATAGAACCTATAGGGGTGAGAAAAGGAGGGAGGGGGAGACAGAGGGAGAGAGAGAGAGAGAGAGAGAGACAGAAGGAGAGAGCTGCAGAAGATAACTAACACTAGATTTACATGCAAAGTGTTGGAGCCCACTACCTCGATAAAAAAGCAGGGCCAGCTTTTTTTGTTTTACTTTTTTTATTTTAATGATGAAAACGTGCAGTTAGGTCAAGGGTGTCATATTATCGCGGCACATTAGCTACGGAACGCCTGTCTCGCAATACTAGCAATTGCATAATCGTAGGTCGACGATGTGTGTCCAATTGTCTTTTTTTTCTGTCGTTGTTAGATCTATAAATCCTCGCGTAAAAAGAAAAAGAGAAAGAAGTGTTTATTGCTCTGTGTTCACAAGTGGAAAGCCGAAACACGGTGCGTTTCTACCCGGGTGTCCCGCTACGTTCAGGTGCGTGAGAGGAAGAGGAGTAAATGTCACTGCTCAGTGGGCAGAGAGAAAGACCGCAGAAACGGGGGTGAGGCGTCGACAGAGCGGCTCCAGAGGGCACACGGAGGCAGAACGCGCCGGGCCCCGCTGACTAAGGGCCCGACCTCAATATCCATCCGTGCTGCCTCCTTTTCAAACATAAGGGACGTCAAATAATTTAGGCATACTATTTAAACAAGAAGGAATATGTAACCGCTTGTGCTAAATAACAATGCTTGTAAGTCATTTTTTAAATCAATACTGATAACTCAAAATACAATTCTGCAGTGGATTTGTCAACTATAACTAGTAATCAATTATACAAGCATTTTTGAAAAAAAAAATCATTATTCGAAATATATTTCCAATATGTCAAAATATATATTGGTCATATTTGAGAATATATACATTATTGCCCGTCGCAAGCAGCTGAATGTATATTATTTTGGAAATTCTAGAGATTACATTTGATATTTTGCTATACAATATTTGTTATAAATAATGTTATTACACTGTAGTATATTTTGACATATTAAAATATATTCTAGATTCAATTTAGCTTACAGTGGACATTGTCAGAAGCTGCCATTCTGAACAGCAAGACGCCTCACAAGGATATTTTTAACAAGGAATCTCCCAAGTTTTACATGTTTAGGTAAGCTAATGGTGCTTATAAATGCACAGCTGCAGGTCTGCAGTCTACAAATATAAACACTAAAAGGGTTCCTCAATACACACACACACACACACACACACGTGTGTGTGTGCGCGTGTGCAATGAAACTCTATAAAGGAAAAGTAATGATAAGATTAATTAGAAAATCATCAATATATTGTACCATATTTTTATTTCTTAAATTATATTTATATTTCAATTAAACTTTCCTATGAACCTATAGGCTACAACTGGTACTTATTTCCAATAAACACTGCATTTAAAAAATGCAGTGTTTGCCTAGTTGATAAAAATATTGGCGTTCAATGGCAACTCACCCGAAACCGTTGCCAGAGATCTGAAACTATTAAGACTTTTCTTTCAAAAAGGACCGAGGTTATTAGAATTAGAACTAAGTATTTACATTGGACTCTGGACCCTCTTTTGAAATTAACGGTGGATAACAGCAATCCGTGTGGGTCACCTTAGAAAAAGGATCGGGCAAGGAGATGACAGCAGGCCAGCATTGTCAGAGTAGCATCTGAGTGAAGACTCCTACCTATTAAGCATCACTAGACCCTGAGTTAGGTTATGTCTAAAAACAAAACAGCACGACACATAAATAGTCATTATTTTTTTCCCAATTTTCTGTTTTCTCCTTGAGCTATAACAGCAGTACGATTTTCCATGCGCCAGGGTGAATTTATAGGCCACCAAAAACAAAACAAAAAAAATAAAATAAACCCAAATCCTTTACCTGCACATGCATAGCTTATACTACACAGTGCAGAGTCAACCGTTCTCAACCTGCCTTTTAAATTTGAGTTCCATCGACTGGGGAAATTGAGCATGCTTTTGCCATAATTTTAGCTGACACTACTTATTCGGGAAGTTTGCATGTTTTCATCTTAAACCTCTTTTTCTTCATAAGCTGAACAGGTATCTGAGGAAGTTATTGCCCCAATGTTTTTAAGGCCACTACCACCTTACCAGTGCTAATTGGACCTCAGTCATAAAATAGAATACTGCTAAAGTAAGACAGCTTCATCTGAAATTTAAATACCTAAACATCGACATATACCAATGGATAGCAGAGACCGAGACTCGGAAAACAACCGACGGAACAATCCGTTAATAAGAGCGTAACAGTACGTGATAAAGCTGACATTAACACCCATTCCCCATTCCCCTGTGATCTCTATAGGGACAACCGTAAACAGGTGGGAAAAAACAGCTCAGTCGACTTTGCTCTCTGACACAAAATAAATGACATACAATGGGTTCAATATAACTGTAATCTGCGATGGACACCCGTGTTAACTTTGCCGCTGGGGAAAGCCTGTGCCGGAGAGGCGCAGCCCTCTGTTCCGCATGAGTTTATAGATGCTCGCTACACTTCCCAGGTTTGATCCCCGGGTGTCCTGCTGTACTTCCCCCTCCCCGCTTTGGCACCCTGAGTCAGAAATACAAAAGGGAGGCAAACGCGTCTCTAAGCTATTAGAACCGCACGTGAAGTTGCTCTACGTCGCATATGCATATAGTGAAGGTGAAACGTCCTCTCATCCAAATATGTGTACAGTACGCGTGAGAGTGTGTTTGGTAGGTGGCAAAGTACTCAGTCATGATCCCGAGGTAACATCTGTATACGCTATGGAAGTTGGAAGAACACTATCCTGACCAAATTAAGAATAAAAAAAGATAAATAGCCTATATATCAAATCATTTTAAATAATCCGCGTTCGTACAAAATTTACGTTGCTCCAGGAAACTTGGTCAAAGAATACTGACTATAATATCTTAATTGTTGTTTTTGATAACGTTTTTTTTTTGCCTTGCATTGAAAAGCCCTGTGTCTTTCTCGGGTTCTGCGACACGTTAAACCAACATTCACTGTTAAACAGAACAGTAAGTCTTTATACAAGTCTATCTGACTACCAGTATTAGAAAAAATAGCATGCTTCAGGTGATGTACAGTCACCAAGTTATCTATGTAACCCATGCAAGTGTAATAAGACGTTTTCAATTTACCACAGCGGTGCAGTAGTTCACATCCTATACCCCTACCGGATTGATGAATGCAAGGCAATAATCCGTTGAATTAGCAGGCATTTTCAACAGGAAAATTAGGTCTCCATAATGTGGCAATCTGATGGCACCCTGGATAAGTTCATAAGGTGGGCTTACAATGGGGGAAAATGAAATCAACGCTGGAGAGCCGAGGGACACAACCGAAACCTTCAAAATGGCCCGTGGAAAGGAATTTAGAATCGCCATATTCCCCATCTTGCTATAATGATATGACAATTGTCAAACGTCATAATTTTCAAACTACAACAACTATTTTTAAAAAATAGGCCAGGTTGTCCTTTTTTTACCACTTTGCATGCTTTCTGAAATTGTGTCTGCCGCTGACAGGGTGTGGATAGGCACTTTCTATGTTAACACTCTAGAGAAAACTCTGGTTTACATCTGGTTTACAAGTCTGTGCCACTGAAACAAACAAACAAACAAACAAACAAACAAACAAACAAAAAAACAAAAAGAAAACATCATAGTTATGCACATAATCACAACATAAGAACAACAGTGCACAGACATATCTGGAAGCAGAGTCGAAAACAACAGCAACGAACTGGAGTTTTTTTTTTGCCATGCATTGTCAACTGATAAAACTGGTTTAAATGGTATACCGACCCTGCCTGAAGTCTGCTCACCCTTCGCTCTTTTTCACAAATTCACCGGCAGATTGACATTCCTTCCCGAAGACGTGGACGACGCCTCGCGACAGCGCTTCTCGAGTTACCTAGTCATATTTAATCACAGTTTGTCGAATGGACTTCCCGAGCAGAAGCCAATCTGAAACAGACATTTCTGCAAACTTGGAACAGCCCGATCTCTGCCCTGGACCGTCCGTGTGTAGCACCGCGGAGTATTGGGACGCCCCTCTCTCATGCAGCACAGTACGGTACAGGAGTGCGCTCACTCGGGACCAGCGGGTCGATAGCAGCCTCGGTCGGATGAAACCTCCAGCTAGCAGAGATCACTAGTCTTCCCCTTCCCTGGGAAACCCGGCCAGATCGGCACACCCCTCCCAGTAATACTGCCTAATGCATGGCACGGTGTGCGTCTCCCGTCGTTTTGGCTGCGCAGTAATGTGAACCCCATTCCCCGGCTGTGCCCGTACTAAACGCTCGACTAGTGAGAGGTGCTGGAGTTTTCACAGACTTCATCCGCTATTTACAATTCCTGCCGCCCATAAACACAAGCAGATACACCTCCTCCCCATTTCCATCGCCTTTCCCCCCCAGTATGACAACAGACGACGCTGTCTCCTGTTCCGATTCATCTTTTGGATGTATGCTTCGTTGCGTACTTTGAAAACAGTTTGAAAATCCACGTGCTGTATGGTGAAAAGTTGAACCAGTCTGTTTCTGGACACCAGTGACATGAAATGAGCAACACACGATAGAAAAAAACTGTTATTGATGAGATTTTTTTTTTCTCCGTTTCCACTGTGTGTAGATCTTTCTGTACTCACTGGTCAAGTGAATTTATGGTATTTAATGCTAAGCTATTTTGTCATATGATTATCTGCTCTGCAAAGATTATAACTTAATTCTCTTGTTAAGCAATATAGCATTCACATTACTTGGCACCATTGGCAAAAAAGATAAAATTCTTGGTAGCCCAGAACAAAAAAACGAAAAAAAATAAAAATAAAACATAACCTCTTTTTTTTGTCTTAAGTTAATTTTGCCTTTTCCCTAACTCTAAATACTTTTTTAAACTTTTGCAGTAAGGTCATGCTTTAGCAAAATGTTCTTTTCAAGAACATTTAAAATAAAATAAAATACTCTTATAGTGAAATAGTTTGAATCATTTTACAGACCATAGCCACTAATGCTTTATCTTTTTTTTTTTTGTTTGACTTTGTTCATGTCTTAAATTTTCATGCACATAGCTCGTTTTATCCCAGGTATGTACACTATATACAAACAGTACAACCATACAACCATACTTCTTGAGCATTCAAACAAAACTATACAAATATTATGTTTTTGTCTCTTACCGTGTTATTGTCACCTTTTATGAATAAAATAATATATATTTTTTTTAAATACAATCCCCTTCGGATAAACATTTTTTTTCTCCATGTACCTTCAACCTTCATTATATACAGAAACTGCTCAATAGTCAAAAATACGGATTTGTCTACCCCCAGTAAAGGGACTCCTTCAGAAATCCTTCAGAGGATCTCTAAGAAGTCAAGGCAATGTATGTGATCTTCGCCTCAAAAGCCTTTTACAGCTTCTGAAGTTTAAAACAGAAAAACACAATAACCCTCACGACTGTAACCGAGTCAAAGTGTAATGAGGACAAATTCAATGAGAAATAAGAAAACAAGAACTGAAAGGAAATGAAGCGACAGGTGACGTGTTTACATTAATCACAGAAAGTGATTTAGGGTCGGGGGAAGGACACACCGCGGACATCATCACTACACTGGGTGGAGGCAAAATAAATACACAAATAAATAACGTATATAAATAAAATGTTACACCTTTTCATTTGAAATTCAAGCATGAAGCCAGGGAATTGTCTAAGTAGGCATTTTTTGCCAGGATGCATGCATTTCATTTCATTTTTTAAATAAAACAGCCACACGACTTGCAGGAGACAAGCGAACTGAAAACACAACATATAAATGAAAGCAAAAATGAAATTAAGTTATCAAAATAAAAGACTGTAAGTATATCAAACTTGTTCCTTGGACTTGATCCCACCACTAACATACATTAGCCCTCAACTAGGATAACAAAATAAAGGATATGCTTTTCCTCTGCTCATTTTCTGGCCACACCTTTCCTACATTCATGTGTGGCTCCATCACATTTGATTGGCTGACAAGGTAGACAGCGAAAAATAAATAAAGAAGAAAAAAAAGGTATTTCTGACCATAATGGATTTATCAGGCTGTGAATAGGAGTTTGCGTGCAAAAGGGTCAACGTATTATCAACAATTTTTGGTTCGTGTGTTTTTTTTCTTCCTCCAAATGGGTTAGTCTCTTTTTTAAAAAAATAAATAATGAGATATTTAAAAGAAGGTCCCGACATGTGTATGACGCTTCTGCACTTTGAATTCCCTTTTCGTGATCCGCGGAAGGACAAAGGTGACAGTCTTGTCCCGTCGCTTCTATGCTGTTCCCCCCACCCTCACGCCGAGATGAAAAATCAATCCATGAAAAAGTGCAAAAAATGCCAGAAAGCGAATGTGCTCCCTCCGCTCGCCCCCTGTAGTTTTTAATCCTTCAGGACTCGCAGCTTCCCCCTTACAGAAAGACAAACGGAAAAACTGAATAGGAAAACGAACGCGGCGGCTGTAGTGTGTGTAGTAGCAGGACTGGAATCCAGTGAAGGACGCCCACTGTAGTTGTAATAATTGCAGTGCTCTCACTGTATTTTTGAATTTTTTTGTCCACTTGTAAAATGTTTGGTACAAACAAAAGAAAGAGTCTGGAGAGTGATGTCACATCTTCAAGGGGCTCCTCTGGACACTTTCATGTTCCCTGGCCTTTCTCAATTCTTTCACTCTGAAAAACAGAAGACAGCAGATCTGAAACACAGATCTACACCAGCGGTTGGGGGAGGGGCTGAGGGTCTATTGGCTGCTAGGTGTGTGTGTGTGTGTGTGTGTGTGTGTGTGTGTTTTATAATCATTACATTGTGGGCAGTAGATTTCCCAAACTGTTGACCGTTTGGGGACATTTGTTTGGTCCCCACAAGAGGAAACTTGGTTTTATGACTGCAATCAAAAAAGGGAAAATGCCAAAAGTCTGGTATTTTGTTTCATTACTTATGCTTAAGATTAGGGATAGGAAAGGGTTAAGATTGTCATTGCTGAGATTAGGGTTTTTCCCATAGAAATGAATAAAGAGTCCCCATAAAGATATGAATACACGGACTCTGCATGTGTGTGCGTGTTTGTGTGTTTGTGGGAGGGGCTGTAGTCAGAAGTTTTACCAGCAGAGACAAAACTCTAGAGGTTCTGTACTCAGTTTTAAGTAAATTTTGATGCTCAGTTCAAATTGTTCATTTGAGATCATTCATGAACTAAACCAGTGGAGCTACAATTAGGTATGGACATGTATATCAGTACACAATATTATGACTAGCAAGTGGAATCCTTTATAATGTATAGCTGATATTTTACTTGACAAGTTGGCCACATTTGGTTTAATTTTGGATGCAGTGTTATTAAAAAAACAGCAACTTAAGAATACAAATGGCTAACACAGAGAGTATGATTTACTATCAACTCATCCAACCAATAACCTTTAAGAGGATGTTATGGAGATTTTCAGTGGACCAACAGCATCCATTGGGAAGTGGATTAAACCAGTCAAAGTGATTCTGCATCATAATTCCACCCACTATGGTTTCTAAAGGTCTTTTCATTTGATTACAAGTTTTAACAATAGCTTTTCTGTCTGGTCCTGTGGCTTTGCACACTGAACAATTTTGTTGTTTTGCCGATGAGATAAATATGAAAAATAAAAAACTAAAATGGGAGAAGTACAATTTTTTATACATATACTACAGAATGGTAACTGTCTACATCACCATGATTTGAGATCCAGGTGTGGTTCTCATAGGTTGCGTGACACAAAAAGTGATTTGGTTCAATGCTGGACTTTGTTTGGACAATGGCAAAGTACTGATGTACCACGCATGCATGCTAGTTCCATTAGGACGTAATGAGTCCCGGTCAGTGATTGGACCAACAGGCTGTCACCTGTACTCTCTGAAATTTTAGTTCCCCCTGATCTAGACAAGGGCACAAGAGGTGGGAAGAGGGTGTGGGTACCCCTTATTCTACCTTGCAGGGCAACGTAAGAAAAAAAACAATGCAGCAAGGTGTCTAAGAGATCATTCCATTCACACAAGAAGTGAATTCATTCTGAGCATGCCTGGAGACGGGGAAGCAAGGGCCGGACTGTGTTTACCATCGAGTCATGCAACAACCCCTTGGCTTTCAAAGATGCATCTTTCATGACAACAGAGAACCGAAACAGAGAGAGAGAGAGAGAGAGAGAGAGACAGAAGGAAGGACAGGATTTTGTTTTAGTGCTGATGCGTCATGTGTGGCCCTTGGTTAGTTCACCACAGCTCCTGATTCCACCCAGATGCTCTGCGCCTTTCTGTAATCACAGCCGGTAGCTGTCATGCAAGCAGGCATCAAGCAACAGCAAAGGAAAGGGGGAGGAGAGGAAAAAGGGATGGGCAGAAAGACTGGAGGAGAGACAGGCAAAGAGAGAGAGGGCGAGAGAGAGCGAGAGGGAGAGAAGCCGAGACCGGGGTGCTGAGGCTGCACTCACCCGCTTGAACAGCCTATGGTCCATCAAGGGGCTTTGAATAAACAGCAAAACAACACCAGACAGCTATTAGCATTAGCATTAGCACTCGCTTAGTCGGCACCGTGAGGGAGAGGAAGTCAGCAGGAGGGCGCCTGAGCACACTGGTGTGTCCCTGACATTTCCGTACACACTCTCCTCCCATCCATTTGCCCACTTGATTGAGACTTTGGGTGCTATTCAAAGCCTGCTTATCCCTGGCTGGCACGGACGGCTGTCTGCCACCGCGGCTCCTTGGCTGTCCTGTGACAGGGCCGAGAAGCCAGCAGATCATCTCATCTTGAAGGCTTGCACTAGGCGCTAATGAATTTAGAGAAGCCTAGCCTGCTGTTTGGGTTTAAGACCTGATTAGCAAGTGCTGCAGATTATGTCATACTGGCAGGCTGACTTCTCCGTCCTAATGCACCATGCTGCAGTCACAGTACTCAAAGTCATGCCGATCGACTTGGTGTATGTAAGACACGGCAAATATAACAAAAATGATTATGGTTTCTTCTGGGCTGTATGTGATACTAATACAATCTCAAACAATTCCATTTTCTGTACAATGAATTCATACTCAAAAGTGTATCATCATAACTGAGTAGCTGCAGTCATTAGTAATGCTTACAGTTCTTTTTAAAATCAACTCTGTGTCAATGAATATGAAGGAAACAAGGGATGTATCACTTGTATTAATATCCAAATCCACTATAGCCATTCAGAGCCAGAATCTTTCATTTGCAAGTATGCAAGGTGTCCACATCAAACCTTAGCAACCTAGAACAGTGTGGTGTTGCTTAGTGTAATGCAGTTTGAATGCTACCCGTCAAAGTTTAATCCTACCAGTCCATTGAGAAGGTCATCAGTGAAATTGTTCTTATGTAAATATGGAGAGTTAGACTGTCCTCTAGTATGAAGGCCACTTATAAGAGGATTAACGATGGACTAATGTAACATATGGACTTCCTGATGAAGTTTAAAGAAAATTTATTCTTATTCTTAGTGATTCTGTCAAACGGTTAAATGTCACATATCGCTGCTAGCATTAGCTAGCATTACCTGCTATACCTAAACATAGCATTACCTGCTATACCTCACAAAACCCAATATAAGCAAATTTTGACTCACATAAAACTGACTTCAGTGAATCTGGACCTGCGCAAAAAATATCTGAGATACATTTACATTTTTTTGGAATTCATTGATTCACAAATATAACTGCTCAGTTATGATGACAGATACCCATTTTTGAATATGACTTAAATTGTACACAAAACTGTTAGTTATGTGACTGAATTAGTGCCACAGTGTCAGATGCAGAGCTCCTACAGGAAGCCAGTGATAGCTAACACTCTGCCGTCACCAGACCTCATCCGGGAACCATCCATGGGGACAGCACCCCCTGCAGGGTGGAGGGGCAAAGCTCCAGTCAGCTCACCTGTGGCGGCAACGACGGAGGAACCTCATGATCTTGCGGGCAGCCTGGTCCTGCTTCTTGGTTAACAGACTGCTTCTGGAACACACAGGCATGCAGGTTCGGGGGTCAGCCTCTGCAGTGTCTCACATCAAGTGGTTACACCATCACACCACGACGACCCGTAATGAATGGAATTATGGTCTGTCTCCAAATCAAATGATGGATTGATCATTCTGAGCCAGATGTGTACCTAATTTCAAGAACTCGATAAGTATCAAGCCTATTTCTTTAACATCCTTGCGCTGCCGCGTCCCGAGGTTAAACTTTCATTAGGGACCTGGAGTCTGTGAACATGCAGCATGTACCAAGGGGCTCATGGCGGATTATCGTACCAGCTGCTGGTAATTCTGCATTGCGTAGGAAGTGGGTGAGTTTTTTTTAGTATAATTCCTGTTTTTTTTACAATTTAAATGCAAACTACAGCACAGTGCAAGAACGACCGCACCCTGTGGTATTCAAGACTACTTTCTGGTTGCAAATCGTGCTGCTTTTTCCTTAAGAACTTCTGTCAGCAGCATCGCAACTTAACTGCAGGAGCATAAAACTGGGGAATGTAATCTCCAGAGTTGATTAATGGAACTGGAAGTGTAAATGAAACATTTTATACTTTAATAAACATCCCTAACATTTTGAATTATTAAATGCTTCATGTCCGCTTTCAGTGGCTCACCGGACACCACTAAAACCTTTGATAAAATACTTTTCCATAGCCCACCGTTTCGGAGGGGCAGGGGGAGTGGCCAGTGCCCTCCGGCTGAGGTACCTGAGTTTGTGCTGCACCATGGCGCTGGCGGCGCCATGACGACGAGGCTTCAGCCGACCAAACTCCCTGTAGCTGCGGTAACACTGCTGGATCAGCAGGGCGGCTCGCCGACTCTGCTGGAACTTCTTCTGCTCGTGGTAGCTGCGGAACTTACTCTGGATAAGGATGGCGGCCTGCGTCATCTTCTTATAAAGTGCATACTGCCGGGAATTGGGGGGGGGACCGAGGTCAGAAAGTCAGGACGATGGCCCAGAGAGTTAACGGAAGGCTTAATATTGAGATACATGTACTGGTGGACTCGAGGTGGGGGGTGTCAAATGCCCCCTTTTTGCCTCAGAGGGCCCTATTGACTGCCCCTCAAATGGTAAAAATAAGTCAAGAGCATTTGATGATGTGTTTTAATGTGCGCCCCATTGGCGATGTCGAGCACCCATGTTGGGAAGTACCCCGAGTCCACCACTGGATGGAGACAAGCCGTGTTACCTTCAAGGCTATCCATGTTAGCTTGTAAAGGAAAGACAGAAAGGATGAGCAGATGAAGGTCAGAAAGAGAGCAATCCCCCGGTTATGAAGCCATGGTGCTTCACCTGCCATTTGCAGAGGTGCATTTAATGGCTCCTTCTCACATACCCCATCTTACATACCCCATCTCACATACCCCATCTTACATACCCCATCTCACATACCCCATCTCACATACCCCATCTTGCACTCCAAAGAGACACATACACATTGAGAACAGCATTTTGGGTCCAAGCACAGGGTCAGTATTCCAGGCCTGTGGTCTGTATTCCAGGGGGTTAAGGGCCTTCCAGAGGGATAAGAGCCTTGTTCATGGCCACACAGTACCCCTCCATGCCCATGGCAGGGGCCCCCCATCAGGCCCTACACATGTTTCTTAGATAGAGCGACTAGCACTTGGACTGGGGGCAGCCCACTTGGACTGGGGGAACCCATCTCTGTGTAGAATAACCTGTACACCAGGGGTCCCCAAAGTTAGTCAATAAGTTCATTCGGACCCAGTGGATAACGTGCCTTATGAATCAGTATGGTTAAGGTAAGAAAGCTTATAATGGTTTGAAGTATGAAAACAATCAGCGAGCGTTAAAGAGTTCCCATTATTGTTATATACTGATATTGATATGAAAACTTATTGTCAATTCATTACAAATTTCTGTTATTGAGAATTGTTCTGGACTTTGAAGTGGACCTTTTGGTCAAAAAGTTTGAGAACCCCTGCCCTACACTGTCTGTTTGTTAATATAAGTTCCCAGAAGCCTTACATTATAGTTAGTAATATGACAATGATGAACCGTTTAAGCCCCAGAGGTCACCATAGGGTTCCTAAGGATGGGCACAGTGTCCCCAGCTTGCAGCGGCAGCTCAGGGCCGCCTGGGTGGCCTTACCTGTTTGTACTTCTTATAGCAGCGCTGAATCACTGCAGCGGCTACCTCCTGCTGTTCCCGTAGGGGGCGCCCCTGCCGTGGGGACAGCTAAGGTCAGTTTGTTAGTCATGTGAAACGGGACAGTGAGTGCGGAAGAGCTGGGCCCAGAGTACTAGACCCACACCGGAGAGGGGCGGTTCTACCCCTCCAAATTTGTGTCTTTTTATTTCTGAGAATAAAAAGATTATATACATAAACGCACACACACACACACATATATATATATATATATATGTATATATATACAGTGGTGGCCAAAATTATTAAAACACTTGGTATATTTAAAAGTTTTCAGTTGTTTTTGTTGAATTGACCATTAAAATACCCATTAGATAAATGAAATATCTACAAAGTGATCATTATGCTCTGTAAACAGTAAGGAGAATCACTGTGCTGGACCCCATCAAGCACATTTGTGACGAGTTGGAAAATAAACTGGACAGATCTATTGTACATTTAAAAGAAAGCCTTTGGCTTGAGTTGCTGAAGGCATGGGATACCATTAGTGTTGAAGTTCTCAGGAAGTATATTGACAGTATGCCAGAGAGATGTGCTGCTGTAATTGCTGCAAAAGGTGGACATACCAAATAACATAAAAGTTAAAAGTGGATAAAAACAGTAGGTCTCACTTCATCTGATATTTGCTGTGTACAACCATCTGCATATTTCATAAACATTATGAAATGAAATCATGTTCTGGAGGCAAAAAAGTCAAAATTTCTAATAATTTTGGCCACCACTGTGTGTGCGTGCGCGTGTGTGTATATATATATATATAATGCAATAGCAGAAATCCGGCAGCAGAGGGAGCTGTGCAGCAGATACTCAGCAAACATGCAGGACCGCGTTTGTACACGCGTGTATGCAGGGAGAACACGTAGAATGCTGACTACGTGTAAAGGTCACATGACACCACAAGGCATTTGCTGATATTTGTCCTCTTCTACAGTTTGTGTTTTTTAAGAATGAGCCCCCAGTGGAATTTTGTCAATTGCATAATTAAGCCGGTGAGACTGATCCAAGGTTGAATCTGACTTCACTCCATTACTAAAAGCAGCCTTTCCCCAAACGCCATACGATCTCACAGCCTCCTAGCCGGGCCGGACATACCTTGTACTTGCGGAAGGCGGTCTGCACCAGGCGGGCGGCCTCGTACAGCTCCCGCTGCTCGGGGTCGGATAGGGTCAGCTGCGCCAGGTCCCGCTCAGCCATGCTGTTAGAGGCGCCCAGGAAGTCACCCCAGTCAGCCGGGGAGAGCAGACCGGGGCTGTCGAAGGGCCCCTCCCCGAGGGGGGAGCTGCCAGGGCTGAGGCTGGGGTTGGAAGAGGGAGTCAGGGGCTCACTGTACAAGGACCTGACACGGGGGAAGGCGGGGGGCGCTGTCAGTTTGAATAATCTCCACTTCTTAGCTGGCACTTCATCTAAAGCAACTTCTGATATTCACACAGCTGGGTATCTTACTATAGTGATTCAGGATAAACACACTAAGGTATTAGAGCAGGGCCCACCTGGGTGTACTAAAGCTGAGTATGTGGTACTCTAGCAGAAGAAGAGTACAGCTGCTCAGGCCCTTTGCAATATGTAGGTGTATAAAAGGGTTTCTGAGTATAAATCTCTATTCTGACCTGGAACTATGTGCCCCTAACTAGTCTGACGGGGTTCTAAGTGCCATCGACTGTTCCAACCTGGTACTAAGTACGTCCAGCTGTTCAGACTTGGTACTAAGGGTCCCCAAATGTTCTGAAGTGGTACTAAGTGTCCCCAACTTTGATCCCTGAAGCATCAAACAAGCTCTGTCTCCATGGTAATCTATCACATGTCTTTGGAGTTCTCCTTTACCCTTCAAATCTCAACCAAGAGAACTTCATACCCATCTGATTTTCATACCCACTAATATGGTACACAGTACGGAGCTGAAAAGAACGTAACTGAACCAAATAGATATAGATAGGCGTACCCTCCCCCTGCAATTGACTGTGCTCAGCTTAGAGCAGTTTCTGAAGTCCGGCTTATTGATGTCATTAAGAAATTCACAAACCACAGTCAATGAGTCTGACTCTGCTTTTGGTAAAACTCAAGGGCTGGTGATTCCAGTCTAAGCACACAAAGGCAATACTGATGCTGCAGTACATGTACACTAACTACTGCGAAAAGCTCTGTTAATAATCTGTGTAATAAGGCCATCTGTAAATGTCAGGGCTCCGCTGGTTAGGGGGCCACTTACCGCAGGTGTATGATGCTGGACAGGTGCTCCATGTCGCCCAGGTAACTGGCCAGCCAGCTCATGGAGGTGCTGATACCCGTACTATCCATGGGCACAGTCTCCATGGCAACATAATTCTCCCGCTTAATGCGTTCAGGTGTGGCCTCGATGATGTGTTCCGCCAGGGTCATCATATTCACCTGAAGGGTGGGCATACACACACACACACACACACACACACACACACGAACACACACACACAGAAAGAAACGTGATTATAGTCTGCGCTCCTCTCCCTGTATATTTTTCATTCAGTCATTTAGCTGACATTTTTATCCAAAGTCACCCCCCCATTTCACTGCAGCCAAGCAGATAAATACCTGAGTCAACAGTGCAACAGCAGTGACCTTCAGATTACAGGTCTGTGCCCTTAATCGTTACACCACCCCCACGCCACGGCTGATTTTGCCCTGTGGTCTGTGCATCTCCATGGTCTGCAGTGATGGGTGTCCTGGTGACTAGGGGGGCTCATTCTAAAGGTAGGACCTTTACACCATGTTTCAAATGCTAGTAATTTCACATGAAGGAACTAAATTTATACCCAAGGGCCGATTGAGTGACACTCAGTCTACGAAGTGTGTTTCTGAGAAAATTTCTCCGAACTTGAGTGACTTTGGAAAATTGAACAAAAGTTCCCAGTTTAATTGCACCAGGACTGAGATAGTTTGGGTTCCCTGTACTGTAATTGATGCTGAGTAAGGCTGACTTTAGGTCACTGGCGGTCTCATCTCAGAAATAACACAAAAAAAAGCACTCTGTGGATTTTGGAAATTTTCTGGTTGTTCTTGGAGTGTTTATTAGGAAAACTGCAATCAAGGGA